>OMLP01012960.1:0-10516 GCA_900302685.1 Spondyliosoma cantharus | reverse complement strand
CGAGACTTGATGTACATAACAACGATGTTGCCATCAAATCATTTAAATACCTCTTTTTTTTTCTAGAAGGTCAACCAAACATTGAGGACAATATTCCCGTCACTCAACAGCAGACTGCCAGTATGGAGATGTCCAGTACAGCGTAAGTACTTGATGCAAACTAAATGCGTGGTGAGGTGCATTATGTTACTCTACTCTCTTCAATTTAAGCTGTAAATATTATCCCATTTTTGGTATCATTCCTTGATATTGCACCTCACAAGCCGTTAACGGTATATACATGCGTTGAATGACGCGTCCAGGGTTTGCTCTTGATCACTGTTTGTCTTTTGCAAGTGTCCTGCCGGAAGTTGGCCTCAGGTCAGCAGCCCAGTCGTCCGGACTCGCAGAGATCGCTGTCCGACTCTTCTTGAACCAAAGTAAACAGCTGTGTCCTCATGTTTGGGTGCCCATCCTGAAGCCCCAGCGCCCCTGCATCCGTCCTCAGGTTACAGATCAGCTACCCTCTGACATCTTGAGCCAGGTCTGTCTGACCCAGCCTCTCCCGTTTTTCTTGGACGACTTGGATGAAGATGAGGTTTTCCTCCCGATGAAGAACAAGCGCGTGGTTTTCGCTGACTCCCAGGGCTTGTCTCTGACAGCTGTGCGAGTGTTTTCTGAGGAAGAGGAGCACGCTGACCTCGACCTCCTGCCGTCGCTGCAGGATTTGGGGAGCTTGACAGAGGACGGCTACAGCTGCACCGTCAGCACATGCTGCCCAGGAACGCAGCTCAAACTGGGCTTCCCGCAGCCCTCTGCAGATTTCCAGGCCTTCCGTGCCAAGCTGGCAAAGAGCATGGTTATCCTGGAGAACTGCAGTGTTAACGAACAGGCCCTCAAAGGTACTGTCAGAGTCAGGAACATCAGCTTCCAGAAGGATGTGCGTGTACGCATCACCTTCGATTCATGGCAGAGCCACAGGGACGTGCCCTGTACGTACCTGCAGAAGCGCTTCGGAGGACCTCAGACGGACATCTTCGAATTTTACATTGATATTCCCAAAGTGCTCGATGCCAAGCGGAAGATAGAATTCTGTCTGATTTATTTACCAGCAGGGCAGAGCGAGCCGTTCTGGGACAATAACAAGGGACAGAATTACAGCATCGGCGTGTGCGTGAGCTCACATCTCTGTCGCGGGAAGAATCTAAGTGAAAGGGCATGACTTACTCAACCTAGATAGGATCCCTATTTTTGTCACATAAAGCATCAGTCCTGGGGAGAGATGAAGTGGATTGTCTATTTTTTTTTTTCATATGCACTCCGAATTGTACAGAGCCCATTTCCACAAGTTAGGGACAAAAAAATATTTAGTCAATTTTGACTTTGGATTTTGTATTTTCAACTTTTTATCTTATAATTTCGACTAAACATGGGGATATTTTTTTCATCAGGCTCAGTGTTCATCTTCTTTTGTCTTTAACTGGCAGAAATGGGCTTCCATAGAATCAGTCCTTGTATCTTGTATCTTTCTAACTTGCTTTGTATAAAAGTTTGAACAACAGGTCTGCTTTTTTCCATTTCATCATCTTGCACATTCAACATCAAGCAGGCGTCTCGGTCCACAGTCTCTGGTCACGTGCTACATTTTGGCCTCTCGCCAGCACATCCTGTCTTACTGCTGTGCACCGGGGAGGGGATCCCTTTCACTTCGGGCCTTTTTGGGATTCCCATATAGGTCAGAGATTACAAAGCAGGGACAAACTGAAGCACCATAGGAAGAGAGAAGCTAATCTTAGCTCAGCTCTGTTTATAGAGCGCTGTCACACACTGATTGCAGGGAACTTTGTGATACCATCTTCCCCATTACCTTCCCAAAACCCCAAAACACTGACTAGCCCTGCTTTCAAAGTCACATTGCACCATATTGTTCTGTGGTGAGAGTTTTGTGCAGCATTTAGACACTGTGTAATTAAGCATTATGATGAATTCAGAAACAGAACTCTACAGTTTGTTTTTTTAAAGAAGCGTTATGTTTTTGGCAGGGGTGTAAGTTAAACCCACAGTGCAGCGTTAATCTTATACATTTGGCAGAAGTCTTTTTTTTTCTTCTTTTTTTTTTAAAGAAAAGAACATCTGGCAGTGATTTTATAAAGAGAGCATCGCAAGAAATTTAAATAGCAAAATATCTTGTATTTTTTTTAAAACCACTAACTTTTAAAAGGTGCATGCTCCTAGTGTTTGCACTTGCAGCTTGTATCAAATGCACATTTCTGCAAACGAGTAGTCCAGCATAAAACACAAAAATGAAATCAAACACATTTTAAGGAAAACATTTCAAAAGTTTTGGAAATGAAGTTCAGAAAAAGCCACAAAGACAAAAGAGAGCAGAGAAGACTCTCAACTGAAGAGGGAGCCGGGATTTAGTCCAGTCTTCTAAAGCCTATCATGTCTTTAAGTTTGTCATGGATGGATGTGTGCTGTATTTCCAGCTGCGATCGTGATGAAGTTCTGGGATACACATTGTAAAAGTCCTCTACTTAAAACGTACTATTCTAATCCACGCGGGAGGGAAGAGGGTCAGCAGCATGCGCACACCCTGAGAGGTTTCCACTGATCTCTGACCTACACATGATGGGCTCAACTGTTTTGTCCTGTGCTACACTCTATCAGTGCCGTGTGCTCACACGCCCCCCCACCAGATCAGCGTCCCACACTGATGTTGCACACTTTGCAGCTCGGGTCCTTCTTGGCGTTGGCTGTGGTCAGACTCTTGAGCTGGTGGTGTCCGCTGATCTGCTCCACGCTGCCCTGATCCAGGTGAACCGGCTCTGTGAAAAGCACCTCGAGGATGACGTCACTGGCGTGGCAGAACAGAGGCTCCTCCCCCGGCCTCTGGGGGTCAGCGTACGTCAGAAAGGGGTTGGAGGCCAAGTCCAGCATGGGGAGACGGGTGCGACAGAAGGTGTCTCCCTCTGAGCCGACGGGGGCCAGCACCAGCACCACGTAGTGGTAGGCTGTGTACATACAGTAGAAGTCCGCAAAGTACAGGCTGATGTTGGGGTTCAGCAGGTGTCCGGCTGGGATCTGGAAACGCAGGGGGCCGTACGGGGAGTCTCTGGGAGGGAGGCCTGTGTCGAACTCTGTGTTGCAGCTGAAGAAGACTCCCTGCAGTTTGCCGTTGATGGGAGAACCGTGACTCCCACTGCAATCTTTTAGGGCTGGACGCATCAGGCCGCCACACTCCCTCCTAAACCAAGACATGAGGACAAGAAGAAGAGTATTATACTATTCAGTACCACTCTTATTCTTTCACATGCTGTGACGACACAAATAATCCACCCTACTGTTGGAGGTTTGCGTTGTTTTTTTATTTCAGGACAACTTGTCAGTAAATATTTTATTCAGTTAGATTGTCTGTGCTCCAACTGTTGGAGCAAAACATTGTGGACTGAAGGATCGTCCTTACTTTTTTTCATGGCTCAGGAATTTAAAAAAAATCATATTTGGAGCTCTGGTATTTCATTTTTTCACTTGATGGTCCTGGCAGATCCCTGCAGGTCCTCGCGCTTCACCACTTCTCCATGGTTATGCACTGGCACCGACAAAAAAATAAATATTTAAGAGTGATGATCTGAACGGAATGTCAATGACCTCTTCGTTTGCACCTCCAACAATACGGCGGTTTGGTCACCACACCCAAATCGCAGTGAGTGAAAGACTTGGGCCCAGTCCTCCCTGAAGTCTTAAACCCTGAACCCTGGAGGACTCAGTTGTCGTCACCTGGTAAGTCTGATGCATAGTTCACAGTCACCTGACTAGTAACATTTCGGTGAGATATAAGGATTTGCTTTGGGCATCACATCTCATTTCAAGAAATCTTAAAGAGCAATTTAATTTGCAAGCACAAAAAAACTGCTTTCTTCTTTGTCTCATTATTATTTTTGAGGTGTCATTTTTTCCAGAGTGTGGATTAGACAGCACTTTGTAAAACCTTGTGGTTTTGGGACTTTCATATTTTACGAGTGCACACAATAACAAATGGAAACATATTCCGTCAGAGGTTTCAGGGAAGAAATGAAGTCCATTATTTTTCAAAGGCTTATTCACTTTTGATTTAAATAGAGAATCAGTTCTAGATAAACTGAAAGGTAGTGATTTCGAACATCTCTGTTTGTGAGTAATAAAAACGTTGCATATGGAATTGTGCAATTAATATTCAAGAGCGCCATCATGTGGATTATCATTCCCTCAGGCAAACTCTTCAGAAATGCAAACTTACGCAGAAGTCATAGGCCATGGCCACATGTCTCTGATGATTTGTCACTTGAGGATTTGACTCTATGACAGCACTAAGCCATCGAAGAGTGAATGATTTGGGGCATTTCTGTGAAATGGAAAAAAGCTACAGCAAGCGGGCGATTAGCTTAGCTGAGCACAAAGACTGGAGATAGGGCTCGCCTTGCTCAGTACAAAGGTAACAGAATTCACCTATCAGCACAAATAACACCGGTGCCAGACAAGTCTTGGCCAGGCGCAGTAACTTCCTGGAGTCAGGTCGTCATCATACCAGCTAACCATTCGGGAGACTCCTGGATGTGAAAGGTCTGAGCAGAGAAAGAGCTCAGCTCATAACCTCCATCAAACCACAACATGCTGTTTTTAAACTTTGTGTTTGTATGTTAAATAAAGATTCGACCTTTTAATCAGTAAACTGGAGTGGAGATTGTGGATTGTGCTACCTTTGGACAGTGGTTTTGATCCTCTTATCAAACTCTCAGCAAGCATGCAAGCAAACAGATATTTGGCTATATGCAACACTGTTCTTTTAATTTCTGCTGGGTTTGCTTTAACATGCAATGCAGAGATATGCGGCACTTACCTGACATAGTCGAAGTATTCCGGCTGCTGGTTTCGATAAAACACAGAGAATTTGAGCAGCCTCCCTGCTGAGACCTTGGCCTTGTCAAGAAGCTGCTGCAGGTGTTCCATGGCATAGTCTGCAAAGTGGATGGAAGTTTTGTCATTTCAAAAGTCTGCTCTACTTTGAAATGCTAATGACTACCGGGTGCTGAGACAGAATTGTTGTTTTTTTTTCCACTTCTGTGCACTGCAGTTCTCTGTTCTTATCTTGTTATGCTTTAGTTAAAGCTGTCATACTCTGTATAATATCAGTGTTGCTTTAGCTGTCAGGCACGGTGTGTCATACCGCCGGTGCAGAACTCCACCACCTGGCTCCACTCTGACACCAGGTAGTCGCCGTCTGGCTGTCGGACAGCAGTTTGGACAGCGACGCAGTACTCTGTCCTCGGGCTGAGGAACCAGTGTCCCCTCACTGCCATGGGGAGAGGCACGGCCTTGGCCACCAGCTTGGTTGGCACATCCTGGAGGACGGAGCAGGAAGGAGTTGACATCAAGGACAGGATGCAAGGCTGTAACAGGCTGCATTCACACGGTGAATTAACATTTCAAAGCAAATGTAAATGCAATTGTTAAGTCAACCATTTCCCTCCATGAACTTTGAATAATTAGCATGATGTTCCACTTCGAGCTCGAGCTACTGTAACTAGGATACATTTAATCAAATCAGCGGCTTTGTTTTGGCCAAGGCCTCCGAGAAGCGCAGCTAATTACCAGGGGCTCAGAGGCCCATATATCCATAGCAACATCTCTGATGCAAGTTTGTTTGTGCCGCTTTGTGTATCACAGAGAGAGGGAGCATATCTTCCATTCAGGAACAACTCACTCAGCTTTGACTGCACAAAAGCACTTTTTCAGCTGTTGAAAGCCGGCTGCAATAATAGGCCCTGATTACAGTCGGAATTTTGATTTGAAATGAAGGGAGGTCATGATGTTAGGCTTCAGGTACTGGAGCTACATTTAGACACTCAATCGATCACTTAAATGCCGATAACGTTAGTCATTTGTGGCCATTCAACCGGCGTAATAAGGCAAAAGTTTTCCTCAAGCAAGAGGCTATTCAAACAGGACTTGAGGCTTCAATTAGACATACATAATGCTCACATCGGCTTACCCTGTTCACCATGAAGTTGAGTGTGTTCGTGTCAGCAGAGCAACATCTACCTATAAAAGCAAGGAATCGCTCAACTTGAGAATTGTTCATCTACTTCACACTTTACAGGTCACAAGACTCAAGACACAAGAAGTGCCGTGTCGACACTCTCCCCAGTGACTGGGGCATGGCTTCAGCGCGATGGCTCCATGGCTTTGCAGACCGAAGCTGGGTTCACACATGATCCCTCTCTCGTGATCTCATGGGGAGGCAGACTTAAACAAAATGGAGATGAGCGTGGTGCAACAGCTTTGTGTAGTAACAAGTTGCAGTGAGTAAAAAGCAGACGGTTAAACAAGTTTGGATGAGTGGCGAGACTTGGCACACCGACACAGGTTTTCTATCCTTCAACGAGAACTGGAGGTAAGATTTGTTAGTTGTCAACAGTAGTGTGCTAGTCAACATTAGCCTAAAGGGTTCGAATATGAAATGGAGGTCAGCGTGGTACGAGACCTTGCTGTAGGAACGCATTTGGTGAGAAAACAAAAGCAAAAGCATAAGGTTAACAGAGTCTGGATGAGTAGGAAGACGCAGTCAACATGGCTTTTCTATTCATACGCGAGAACTGGAGGAAATATTTTACGTTTCTGCCAACAAAACTATGCTAGCTAATGTTAGCATCAAGGGCTACAATGTTTACTGTTGCTTGGCAGCACCATCCGCTGCTGCCGTTAGTTGTTTAACGGCTCAGAATCTACCGATGTAATCATCCAGATTAAAACAAACATGTTTGATACTATCGTGGCAGCCCCGATGAGTGTGGGAGCAGTTCAGGAGGCTTAAGACTGGATCTGTAAACCCAGATGATATCCGCCGAACAGAATGTTGTTAACATTCACTGCAGCTGGTTATTGAAATACCAAAAAAACACAACGTATTGCCTGAAAATTTTAAATTGACCTGTTCATGGAGCTAGAAAAGTCAGAAAGTCACCGAAGCTATTATGATTCACCCTGGGGAGAACATGTCTTTGCATAAATTTCATACCAGACCGGCCCAAAAGCTGTCAAGATATTTAACTCAAAGCCAAAAATGCAATACAGGTCTGAGGATCAGCAAAGCCATGGGACTTAAATGAATGTCTTTACAAAATTTCACGGGACTCCATTTAACAGTTTTGGAGATATCCCAGTGTGTTGGATAGTAAATCCAACACACTGAATTTGCCATCCTTTAAAGTAATCTTGGGGCTGCAGATGGAAAGTAGCTGGTACTGAAATGCAGTACAGATTGTCTCCTCCCACTGACTGAAATTAATGGTCCCTGACAAAGAAATGCATTTTTGTAAAAAGGGACCCGTTTTATTGAAGCCTTGTATATGTGGTGTATATTAATTTACAACAGCTACTAACAGCTCTGTGCTGCAGATGACTTTCTCAGCCTTTGTCCACTTTTGGAGGAAACAATGTACAAAGAATGACTCACTGGCCTGCAGCTGTTGACTGCACTTGTTTCTCTTTTTTCGCCTGTATTGGAAGTGACTGAAAGGGCGCAACCGCTGTTTTGTGCGTTCACATTAATGCAGAATATCACGAAGCAGTTAGGCCCATCTTTTAACCCGACTGGACCTCAATAAAGGCACATTTTTCATTGGTGTGGATCTGGAACACGAGCAGAGACAGACGGCGAGGCTTTGATGGGTTTGACAGATGAAACCAGGGAAAGGGTGGAGGGTGTCACACGATGCGGTGAAGAGGATTGAGATTGTCAGACCCTGTGTTTAAAGCGGTTGGGATCCCTGCTCTCTTTGCGGCTCAGGTCGATGAAGAAGTGCGTGGCTCTGGCGGTGTCCTCGGGGGGCATGTCCCACACGATGCGGAAGGAGTCACAGGTCACCTCACAAATCTGGATGTTGCACGGGGTGGCGAGAGGGGCGTCCATTTCTGTCATCTGCCATTAAAGCGAGAGATAAAAAAGGAGGTTAGTTCGACTGGAGTGTAATCTGGGAGTGTAACGCCGTTGCTGGATAGTGGAAACATCTGCTATGAGAGATTAAATTGTATCACAAGTGGACACGATGCAGCAGTTCAGGAACATCCCAGGCTGAATACATCAGACAGAATCCAATTAACCTTTCATTTAGGCACCTGTGTCTGAGTTTTTTTAATTTTTTTTTATTATTCACTAACCTGCTCTGTTCCCCCCTCCTCCCCCCTTTTGTCTTGCCCTTAACTGACATTTCCCGTCATTACACAACTCGATACGCTCCCAGCTGAGTGACCGGCCTCTGCTTTCCCCTGTTCATTTCATAATCCACCTACAGCAGTCTCCCAGCAACCGCACTTCTGCAGCCTCCCTCAGTCTTCTCCTGTGATTTCTCAAGGAAGGGGTCAAACACCAGAACGCCGCTGCGCCGGTCAGCAGCCATTTAAACTAACTTTTAAACCCTCGGCGCCGTGGCCCGAAGTGCGTGCCATTCTCAGAACAGCCGAGCAAGTGAACTGCTTGCAGCTCCGGGGAAATCTTCCTGCAGCTTCTATATGAGTGGGGTTTAAGTAGCTATCAGCTGCAGGTGATTTATGATCATATTTCCTTTGTTGCCCATCAGTGGTTTCGATCCAGGCAGCTGCACATGGCCCTGAGTGCCGGGCTGAGGGCAATCTGTTGGTTAGCCTGTGTTTGTGTTTGATTAGCTGTCACCTTCCCCCTCATAAACAGATTGTGAGGCTCTGCAGCCTGTGCACAACGGTCATCTTCCTCTGCCCTGAGACTTAGTGCACATCCATCCCTCCATAGTTTGCCGGTCATTTTCATCCATCTTATATTTGCTCCTGCAGTCGCCTCCTCAAGCGCTGCTCACTGATCCTGTAAAAAGCCTTTTTTCCCCTCCAAGTCTTCTGCATCTCAAGACCAGGCGAGCACATTCATCTCTCGCCTTATTAAAACTGCTCTCACCGAGCACATGCTAAATCACAGAAGCGCCCAAAAATAGCACTTCAGCACAAACAATCATTTTGCCGTCTCTGTGATCCTACAGACGCCTGCTGTAGTGTCATTCTGTCTGACACTGCGAGGTCTGCTAAGGTGCTCTCCAGTCGGTGTGATGGACAGGCTGCAGCAGCTCATTAAAGCCTGTGAACTGTGAAATTTGTGCGGTGGCTCGTTCACACGGAGGGGGGACCAGGGGAGAGAGCTGTTGCATCACGCATGTATGTTTCCACACGTCTGTTTCCCAGCTGCTGCTCTCATTTCTTACCATGGTGTCTTCTCAGAGATGGGAATCTGGGGCAAGAGGGAGATTCTCACAGGACAAGTTATCAAAGCCCCCCTCAGTCGGGGTGTGTGTGTGTGTGTGTGTGTGTGTGTGTGTGTGTGTGTGTGTTCCACTTTTGGTTCAACCTGCCCACATGTGAGCACGGTTCACGAGCAGGTTCCCGCACCATTCACACAAATCCAGTCGCCCTCATTTATAAATCAGCCTGTAGAGAGAAATGCGAGCCAATTATCGGCGCTGCAGAACTACCTTCGATAGCCAGGCGACTGGGTCCAACTAATAATTAGAGCAGGGAGTCACATCATCAGTCACAATGTATCTGGAAGGGTGCACATCGGGGCTGTTTAGAGCTCGGTTGAACTACAGAGATGTTGTTATCTCCGACGAGGGGGCATCATCAGAGAAGCTGCTGCATACATGCATATGGAGCAAGGCAGGCAGAGAGAGCAACTCTTTGGTTCAAAGTCCTCTTTTTTTTTTCTTCCAGGGAGAATACTTTAAAGCACGTTTAGATGGCTGCACGAGGCTGGAGGAAAAGGCACAATTTCCTAAGTGCACATTGACACTAAAGAGGGTGAAATGGACACCACACAGTGTGACACAGTAATTCATATTGTGTGAATTTACAAAAAAAAAAAGAAAAAAAGAAAAGCTGTTGTACGGAGTATGACTAACACACGCGCTGCACTGCCTTGCACAATTAAGCGTTGAAACGTAGGGAAATGAGCCACCAATCGCATTAGACGAAACAGCCAACGCTGCCGCGTGAAACATCCTCGCAGTCCCGCGTGAAGTGGCACTGGAAGGATGCAATAAAAGCGGTTAATGTCGTGGGGCATTCAGCAGAGGATGCACATCAAACTCGTGCATCAACATCCCAACTACTGTAGCCATCTGACTTTGTGTGCACCAAATGAAACGCACCATCACAACTTGACACACTGACAGTCGCATGCAAGAGATTTATTCCCTGAGCACTACGAGCATCCATAAGTCGGCTGATGTAAAAGAATTCCTTACTTGTATGAGGCTCAAATTGGGTGATGGGAGAAGATTACAGCCCGGGTGAATGCTTCTGTCTCCTTCTTCCGCTTTCCTACTTGTCTCCTCTGCTGCAGCTGATGATAGATCCCCCCGGGAAAACTGATTAGGAGGTGAAACGAACACACAGCCTCCACTCTCTGATTCCCTCTCTCCTCTCCGTCTGTTTCTCTCTCACTCTCTGTGTCACACACACACATTCACACACCCTC
>OMLP01012957.1:0-27416 GCA_900302685.1 Spondyliosoma cantharus | reverse complement strand
GAGGAGGGCGGGGGAGTTGACTGGAGGCAATGCTGGATGAAATCACAGACGACGGTTGCTGGTGCCAATCAGTGCAGATATCCTACGGAGTTCGACTTGGAAAAAAGCACTTTTTACTTAGAAAAAAAGTCCCATTTTAAAAAAAGTGTCTTGATTTTTCTTTTTCACTCTTTCTCTCCTCTCCATCATCTGAAGTGGGCTCCTCTTTCATCTTGTTTTTCTTTCTTTTTTTTTTTCCTCAAATTTCCACTTCTTCTTTCTTTTTTATTTTCTATCCCCTCGTTTCTTTACAAGAAGCAGACTGCGCCGACTTCCACTCCGAACTCCTGATCCGCTCCACCAATATCCATGGGGGCAATGTCCACGATGGGCAGACGAGAGGTCTTCTGCGATCTGTATTCGATCACTGTCTTGCCCCACTGTCCCGTGTGTTTCTGTGCAGAGGGAAGGAGAATCACAACGGCTGTTAAATGACCTACGGCGTTCTCTGAAATTGCAGACAATGACACCGGCTTGGTGACCAGAGAGTGAGACAGACTTTAGCAGACGTCAGTCATAAAGGGAAAGTGAATCACGTACATATTTAAAATCATTTACACCTGATTCATTAATGTATATTATGATCAATCTGTCCTGTCTTACCGTGCAGCCGTCCTCCATCACGCTGTAAGTAAAGCGGCTGTTGCCCTCGGCCCTGATCTCCACGTCGTTGGAGCCCTGCAGCAGCACGGCCTTCTTCAGGTTGCCCGCTGAGGCGTCCATGTAGGCCACGCTGTTCTTACAGTGGTAGGTGAGGTTCTGAGATGCCTCGGTGGACAGCAGCCTCAGGAAGGTCATCTGAATGGCAGCGGTGTTGACTGCCAGGCTGTCGTCACCATAGCTGAACTGCATTGGGTAGCAGGTGAGAGAGAGGAGAGTGACAGTTAATATCTCTGTCATTATGGCTGCTATTATGGCTAGACCCTATATATAGAATTTGAATGTGATTATAGTTTTATTCTGACGGTGGAAGTTTTTGTTGGTATATAAAGACAATGGAAATCTTATGAGGGCAGGATTAGCAGCGTACTGCCTGCCACTGTGTCTCTTTTGAAAACGTCACTCAAAATTGAGACTTGATGTTCCTGCAGATCTTATAATTATGGATGCACGATTATGTCAGCACATCATTGGTAAAATTACATACTGGCATTGGCCAGAAACAAACATTTCTGCAGATATGACAGGCCAATAACATGATGCTTTAATTGTGCAAACACAACATGAACAATAATACACATAATCATACGTTTATACCACTAAAGGAGAGATTTGGGTTTACTTTGTAGTCAGATAAGAAAAAATACTTTACTATTTGTTGTTTCCTGTTGTTAGAAAACACTGATTTTCTATCTTCACTTCACACAGGGGTACTTGAAAAGGTTACTTCTACTTTTGCTTCTGCTAACAGAAAGTGTAATGATGAAGGAAATGCTCAGTCCCTATAAGTAAAGAGTAACTTCTGGCTGAAAAGCGTTTCACACCATCTCTGGTTGAAGATTGCAGCTATTCAACTATGATTTTATAATTTTTTTTATCATTTACCACACCCAACAGTGACATCACAGGGTCCTGGAGTACACCTGTATGTCACTGCATCAAGGTGAGAAGTTGAACCACTGGAGGTCAGCAAAACCTGTCATTTTTTGTACTGAAAATTGTATTCTATGAAGCAGATTTCCACCTGGATTTCTGTGTAACTCATTGGTAAAAATACAATTTCACAGTTCTTCAATAATCAGAGTGGATCCATTATTTCTTCCCACTTATTATCTGCACCATGTCAGGAGCCGACCCAAGCACACACTGAGACTACAGGACTTCTTTTTATGAAAATAGACTGTGCCCTAGATTTATAATGTAATTCTACTTTCATGCGTCGGTTTGTGATTATATTTAAAGCACTCATAGTAGAGGAGGGGATGATTCAGCTCAACTACTTACGTGGAATCCTCCATTCATTGTCTCTCCGAACCAGACGTGTTTGCGGTCCTTGCTCTTGCTGGACCACCAGTTCTTGCGAGGGATGCTGTTAGGCTTGGGCTGGACGCAGGACTCTCCTGTCTCCATGTTGCAGAAGACCTTGATTGCATCGATGGTGCAGCCCTGATTGGGATCAATCCAGTACTCTCCTGAAGGGAAAAAACCCCAAACAAAACACATCAGATTCAGGGATTATATATGCTCTCCCTCTGCATAAAGATCATTGCAAATGTGTTGTATAATGTTATGGAATATGGTGTAATTCTGATATCTCCAAACCGAATATGAATCAGCCGCATCCGAACACTCTTAGACTACACAAACTATATTTAACCATAATATTGAGCTGCCAAAATGTCCCCTAACATAAACTTTTCTACTTCTACTACATCATCTTATCCCAATCTGGCCAATTCCTCTCAGTGTCACTCACCGCTCTTCCAGTCGGGATGGCAGAGCTTCAGGTCTCTGCAGGTGCGAGCCGGGTTCTTCCTGGATCCCTCGGGGCTGCGGATGTTCTCGATCTGGTTGTTGAGAGACTTGAGCGTGGCGTCGACCTCAGCGTCATGCTGACGGAGGTTTCCGGAAGCCTGGTCGGCCCTCATGTACCTGAGAGGATCAGGGCCCTTTTCAGTCTGACCCAGACCGGCGAAGGCAGACATGTCAATGCCAGGACCAGGGGGACCAGGAGGACCGGGGGGTCCGGCGTTTCCAGGGGGACCCTGAGAGGAAAAGAAGAAAGATGGATGGGTTATATTTGGCACCACAAGTCATTCTGACATTTATAACTTGTCTAGTCTCACAAACGATGGATTATTCTTTTCCTCTCCCTCCTCATCTCCCACAATGGGCACAGGAAATGCTGCCATCTGTTCTGCAGTCTGTTCTCTCGTCTCATTTCAATTTTCTTGTCTGAGACTTCGCTCTTAGTTTGCACGAGTTCCAAACAAGCTCAAGAGGAGCCAACAGGAGTCCCTGTTACATCTTATTTAGTTGTTTTTATTTTGACCTTTATTGAAGTATTCCCCCTTGGCTTCTTTTTTTGAAATCCGGTTAAATATCTATTAAAAGCAGTATTTGCAATATATTTTGATCTTTTTATTTATGGGTATGTCTTCATGATCTTTTTCATTTTAATGCCCAGTTTAGTATCAAAAGACATGATAGCTTGTGTATATATATAATACAAAGAAGTTGTTGTGATTAGTTTTGAAGCGTGTTTTCAAAGCGACTCCGAATGTTTTTTAGTGTCTTGCAAGCATCCGCTAGTGTGGCGCCACTGTGACATAAAGACAAAATAATGAATGTCTTAAATGACTGAACTATTTCTAATATGTCTCAAATTAGCTGTCATACAGTATGTCAGTACGTGAAACATAATTCTACTTGTCTTGACTTAAATCTTCGAGTGGTAACAAAACTTTAACCTTATGTTACCCCGATGTTTGAACTGAGCAATTTGTTTCAAGCTAGTCCATCTTTTGATCAATCGAAGACCTTCCTCACTTCATATTAAATTATTTCACTTGAGATATTTTGCACAAGCACATAATGTACAGGGACATTGCTATTCAAACAGAAACGGAAGGAAGGACAAAAAAAGGGTTACACTGAATATAAAGATGACTCAGTGATGTGTGTATTAGCAGGTCACATCATATGGAATGTGTGCGAGCAAGGCTGTGTTCAATTTAACCCAGTGATAGCGTGACTTGCACCTGGTGCTCACGATGTTTATCATGTGGTGTCAATTTTACAATCAGGCTCTTGCTATTTCAATTCTGAAGGCGTTTTGAATTACATAATTGATAACGTGCCTGTAACACGTCTAATTTATTGTGTAAAATGTAGTTTTATAGTTAACTTTTACGCAAAAACCATTATATGAGTCATGTTTGTTGGCTTAAAGGTATTTTCAGCTTGTTACGATCAACGTCACAGGCAGAAGAAGTTCTCAGGCGTACTCACAGAGGGACCGGTCTCTCCACTGCGACCACGAGGTCCAGGGGGTCCAATGGGTCCTGGCAGACCGTTGTTTCCATCCTTTCCAGCAGGGCCAACGGGTCCAGGTGGTCCCTACATCATACACAGATGGGGGAAAAACTCTTGATAAACACCAAAGACACTCTGCAAGAAACGTATTTCATCAGTTTTTGAATTGAACGTGAAATGTTCACACTGGCGCTCACCCTTTGTCCAGAAGGTCCAGCAGGTCCAGTAGCACCCTGGTCTCCAGCTTGACCCTAAACAGATCATGATTACAGTCATTCCTCAGGGTTTCTGCAGGGTTCATGTTAAATTCAAGACTCTGTAAAACCTTTTTTATACCACATAAATTCTGATTTAATAGCTCATGTAAAAAAACAGTAGGGACAATATGGTCCAGAATTATTATCTTAATACAATTTCTTTCTGCACCTCTCAGCCATGTATAACAATCATTTCTTATCATGTAATTAATGAAATGAATGCAGACTGCATCTGGACACGGCTCTGACACACAAAACAGATAGTAAATAGTGAATATCAGAGGGATGATGACACTTACTTACTAATCTGACCAGTGTAACACGAATGTCTGAATGCACATGGATTTATATTCAGTGTGGATGCTTACTGGAGGTCCAGGCAGACCCTGCAGACCAGTGAATCCTCTGTGTCCTTTCTGTCCTCTCTCACCAGATTCTCCAGCCTCACCCTTGTCACCACGGGGTCCTTGAGGTCCCTGAGCACAAGTGGACAACAACCGAATTTTGTCTGAGGAAAGGTTGATGCACCACCTCTGTTTTCACGTTTGCTTGTGAACGCTTTAAACAATTCAGAAGTGAACATGTACATGTGTGTGAATTCATGTTTAAGATACATACAGGCATTCCTCTGGCTCCAGCAGGTCCTGGAGGTCCAGAAGGTCCTTGTGCACCCTGTGAAAGGGAAAAACAAAAGAAGGTGGTGGTGTTACAACGTAAAACGTTACTTACAGGAGCACGTATTTCATCTGTTAATATTAAGAAAATGTCTTTGGATCGTTACCATCATTTTCTTTCTTTAAAGTGGCTGTTAACATGCTGTGTGCATGTATATACTGTGTTTGTTTTGTTTGAACGGATGTACAGTGTTTAAATCCTCTACATCGATCAGTACATCAGTGCTGTTGTAACTTCAGAACCAAAGGCATTCTGGTAGCCGTTAAGGTCAAAATTTTAATCTGAATAGTATAACTGTGCCATAAGATGAATCTAAGCACCTGAAAATGTTAAAAACAGTAAAAAATCTCTTCCCTCACACTGAATAAATGTCTTGTAAATGAGAAACAGAGCCTACAGAGGGCCAATTTTCCACTTCAACCATAGCTCACTTAGTCAAGGATAAAACACTTGAGACATCCTCCCCTGTATTTGTGTGCTTTCAGACCATATCATTACAAAAAGGTGGATTTTTCCACAGCAGGAAATTAGCATAAGGGACCCCTGCTTTTTTATTGATCAGTGAGACACCATCTTCACCTCAGCAAACATGTTGTGTTAGAAAGAGTACACTACTCACAGACTCTCCTCTGTCTCCCTGTTTCCCGGTGGGACCGACAGGGCCGGAAGCGCCGGGGGCACCTGGAGCACCAGGAGCACCAACGGGACCAGTGTTACCTCGATCACCCTGCAGCACAGAGAACAGCAGAGAGTCAGCCATGTCAGAAAAGTGTCACCATACGCTATAGAGTTTACCTTTAGTCTGCTCTGACTCAACAATCAACCAACTTCCGCAAATCTCTCACCTTTTAAAGGTGCATATTGTGAGGTAGTTGATTGTTGAGTCTCATACCCAGGTAGTCAAAGACTGATGCTTTGGATTGGCATCAATATTTGACGACCAGGAAATAAGTCTCGCAACAGCATAACAGTCCCAAAAAATACATTACATTACATTTATAAGCCACAATTAAAAGGAAAAACAATTTTGAATGTATCAATTTGCATTCAATGTACTCCTGTCACTGATGCAATTCAAATCTTCACAACAAAAGAAGAAGAATAAGAGTATAATCTCTTCCCTGAGCAACAGCATATTTGAAAGGGAGATCTGACAATCTTATGCAGCGTGACTGTGTTTTTCTCACCTTGATTCCAGTGGCACCATCTCTACCAGGAGGTCCATCAGATCCAGGGTTTCCCTGTCGGATAACAGAACAACATGAAATGTTAATAGCTTTGACCTCCAACAGGCCAGATGTCCTATTGAATACTGATCGGCTGCATAATGAGCCCTGCTCCAACAGATTGCATTAATAATACGGTGCAAGCAAAATGCATGTATACATGATGAAAAATAGGTGGTTAATGGACTTGCATTTGAATAGTGCTTTCCTTGCCTGCTGATAACTTGAAGTGCTTTACAACACATGCCACATTCACCCATTCACACACACACACACACACACACACATACATTCATACACTGATTCAGATCAGTCTCCTCATCAGGAGCGATACAATATCTCTGGCCTCACAGGCTGATCGAACAGCCACTGGTAGCGATTTGGGGTTCAGAATCTTGCCCAAGGGAACTTCGACATGCAACCATCGATCCATCGATCTTCAGACTCGTAGAGAACCAGCTCTAAATATAGAGCACTTTAATCAACGTGGCCTCCAGACTAATATTCTGTCACCTCAATAATGGACTACATGCGGCGTGGCAGACTCCTAACACACACACACACACACACACACACACACACACACACACACACACACACACACGCACACGCTGTGCGTTGCCACTCTCTGACCTCTCTGCCCAGCTCTCCTGCAGGTCCAGTGAGTCCAGGTGGTCCGACAGGTCCAGGGGGTCCACGGTCTCCGCTGCCACCGGGAGCTCCCTGTTTTCCGGGCTCACCCTGAGAGGAGAGGAGAGGAGAGGAGAGTAGATGACTCATTACTACACCATAAATTATATGGCATCATGCATTACATCTCATCGTGTAATTTATCCACCAGTGCATTCGTTCACTCTTCTGTAATTATATGTTCAGTTTATCCTCCCAGTGAATCACTGTTCCCCTGACAAACTGGCTGATTTATCCGGTTGAGTGGAGGCACAGATACTATGTGCAGAGCTCTCACACGGACGTGCAGACAGCTTGAAAATATCTAAGGCCATTTCAGAGGTTTTTACCACAAGAGCAGTAATTACATTGATCTCAAAACAAAAGTTGTTGTTGCTGCAAAATAAAAAAGGTGAATCAACCACTCAGATATCGAATAAGACCAGTCAGGTACTGTAGGCAGCAGATCATTTCAGCAAACGAGACTGCTGCCTCTCTAGACGGCAACACCTTGTTAACAGCTATTCATTTATAGCTACAGCGATCACTAGCTGCTGCAGATATTCAATGCTGCATGCTTCCGCATCTGATTGGCCCATTAATCTCATCAGATTTATTTAGGAACTGTTCTGAATCTGGTCAGGTTTTGGCAAAGGTTCCAGAACGTTGATGAAAAAGAGCTGCAGCTGCACACTGACACCAAAACACAAATCTATTTCAATCTCAGTCGGATGTTCGTCAGATGTGATTTCTTTAAAAAAAAAAAAAAAAAAAAAACATAAATCCCTGTACACTTTACCAAAGAGCCAAAAAAATGGATCATGATTTTGCAAATGCTTGGCCGATTATTGTCCTCAGATTTGTTTACAAACTGGTTTTGGCTGCTGTGTTTTATCAGTTATGAAACTGGGAGATAAAGACCAATCACAGCCCTGGGAAAAGTGTATTTGTCCAGTCAACAGTCAATTATATTTCACATAGCCCACTTGAAATGCTAATTTCAAACCCAACATTAAACCAGATGACAATGAGTTACTTGACAAAATGACTGCAAACTATTTCATCTTTCTTACTTTTTGAAAACTGTTTTTTTTTTTGTTGATTTTTGATGAAAATGATCAAATTTAAGGATTGAAACATTGAAATACAGCACAAAACACTGCATCAGTGCAGTAATACTGGTATTAGCAGTGGTTCAAACTCTAAGCAGCTACGGCCTTAAAGGGATCCAACTTGAAGAAAACTACAGATGGTCACATAAACTATCTGCGGTTCAGACGTCACTTCTGATATCAAAAGCATTTCCTCTGCCTGTAATATTTACTGTGTGAGTTCCCGCTTCCTTCCTGGCTCCTATTTCATCTGTCCTGGTAAATAATTAATGCTCAGGACATGCCCACTGAGACGCTGTAAGTAGGGGACATGGCTCATGTCACATATCAAAATGGTGTGAGATGTAAGCAGGCGAGCCGTCTTGTCACACGTCGGACTGAACATCAGATGGAGTCAGTTCAGCAGGAGAGACGTCCAGTGAGATGTGACTTCAATGTGATCCAATTAGGCCACAGTAGAATGACAGTCCAGAGCCGGTCTGTGGGTTTTTTCTACTTTGACTTGCACTGAGTCACAAAAAACAAGCTATAGTGCTCTTTGGGCTGATAGTATTTTGCCAACAGGCTTTTTGTTATTCAAGGCTGATGGATATAAAACCAAACACCTCATGTTGGTAACAAGCAGTGAACGACAAATGTTTTGTAATAATTGATGTAGCCCTAATTTGTGTGTTAACTTCTTTGATAAAGTGGACAATGTTACTTACAGAAGGTCCAGGCAGACCAGGGAAGCCTCTCTCACCACGCTGTCCAGGCAGACCGACGATACCACGCTGACCAGCCAAACCCTGAGGACCTGAAGGACCCAGAGGACCCTAAGAGAGGAAAATAAAGAAGATGAAAATGTTAATAATGTGTGGTCAATGTATCAGGAGCCAAATCATTTGGTATCTTTGAAGAGGATCCTTACATTTTGAAAGAACTGTTACCAAGATGTACTGAGTGAAGACAGTTTAGAGCTGTCAGAGCTCTCTGGTGTTGTGTGTTGCTCTGAACTGACACAGTGACACTGTTTCTTATTACCAGTTAATCTCTGCAGTGAAATGTCTTGTTGCTGACACAGATGCGATATTCACTGCACATCTGCAATAAGCTGATATCAGACGACACACCTCTCCGTGGCTAATTCACGGGTTGAGCTCAGTATACTAAAGCCAGACCGATACTCGATTTTTGGGGCTGACATTGATGCCGATATTTGGAAGTAAACGTATGAGAAGAATGTATGTAGTTATTTCACCTCATCATCATTTAGCTTCTCTCGCCTATTACCTATTATAACTCATCCAAATCAGATGATCAACAGCACTCCAACGTCTGTACGTGAAATATGAAGCTGGAGTCAGCAGCCGGTCGGTTAGGCTTCACACAAAGACTGGAAACAGCGAGCCTGTCTCTGGCCAAGGGTAACAAAATCCACCAATCACTATAAAGCTCACTGATCAGCATGTTAGATACTTCTTATTTAATTAGAAGTGGAAGTGGAAAAACAATAATTTCCATTCTGACTTTTGTAAAGTAGTTTAATGTAATCCCCTCTTCTTATATATATTGTTTCCACTTGGTGTCATATGTATCTTACAGTATGTGGAATATATACATGATATCCTATGGAACTGTAGGCATCCTGTATCTCCTGTGTCTCTGTAACTATAGATGTATTTTGTTTATATGTTACAATCTTATGGTAATGGGAACGTGTGTTATACTTTTGTACAATGGCATTGTGTTCTCTACGTCTATTGTTTTTGACTTTTTGAAGTGCATTGGGGAAATGTAAATGTATTAGATTCTGACCATCTTTGGGGATTCTGACAAACTATGGCTTCATACGGGAGTATGTGCCAGACTGTTTCCTCTGCAGAGAGTTTTGTCATCTTCGTGTCTTGATGGTCTCGCTTTTGCAAGTTTAGCTGTGTTCTTTCATTTCTACGCTACCTGATTTATATCTTATGTCATTTGTTCCGCACCGAACTGCAGCTACACATCGATCTCTCCATCACCTCTCTGCTTTGCTTCATCCACAACAGCCACATATGCTGCGCTGCAACGGCGAGAGCTCAGACTCTCAATCAAAACACCTCTAAGTGACACTTCAGACACACCGCTCAGCTGACAGCGACTTTGATGTGATGATACATGGTTTAAGGTTTAATATATGCGTTTCCATAGGTGGGATGGGTCTCGACACCGCGTCTACCTTCATGTTTGAGTACACATTCATCTGCAATGTGTCATTATCCTGACAGGCTTGTCGTCATGCGTTATGGCTTCTGTGTCGCACTGAGTGCAAAGGAGAGGTAAAAGGCTGGGGTCCTGTCATTAGCCTGCCACTGGGCTTGCGCTGCCCTGTGCTGTCATATGTCGTGGTCTGCTATTACAGTCGGTGATGGACACTGACAGCTCTGTGTATTAATGGAGAGTGTGCTCGGCGGCTGTCCATTACTGGTGAAATTGCCTCTTTGGGCTGAGAGAGCTGCGTAAAGAAGTCGACAGAAATGTATAAAACAAACACATTTAATCATTTTCTTCTCTCTATAACGGACACCTGCGTTCACCTTGACGGTGATCAAGGAGACGTGCGGTCTGGAGAGTGGGTGCTAGAGAGATATCAAGTGTTTTTTCAAGCGCCGCAATGTCAATAAGATATGAGATATTATGTAAAAAAACCCCAGAGTGTTCTATGGAGGAATATGATCAAAGTCAACTCACAGGGGGACCGTCCTCTCCAGGATCTCCCTTCTCTCCGGGAGTACCAGCAGGACCGCGGAGCCCAGCATCACCCTGTCTTCCTGGGGGTCCACCATCTCCCCTCACACCCTTGGGTCCATCTTTACCAGGGGGGCCGGCGGGACCAGCAGGTCCAGGATTACCCTAGAGGAGGAGGACATAACATACATGGAATGAAACCGTGGAATAGTCTCCGTTATTTCAATGAGCCCGAGGCCATCTGTGCATCTTTAAATAACTTTCAATAACACTTATCTCATACTAACAGTCTCACAGGATCAGATTTGTTTTTCACAATGTGTTGCACTTCTGTTAGCAAGTCTGTAAAAATGCTCGAAACAAACTAGAACTCCGACTCTGTCAGAGTTACTGGCTTGTGTAGGTGTGAAGCTGCGCAAAATTTACAGGTGCAAATTAAAAAGGGTTCATAGGTGACAATAAATCAGGTGGCATTTAGAAAACATTCCTGTATCTGTGGTGCCGCACCTGGTTCTTGCTTGTAAAACATAAATCAAGCTAACTTTCATCCTTTCCACATTCACATTTGGTGACTATATAATAATTCTCGAATTTTTAATGTTAGACCGTATCAGCGAAGTGACTGAAGGCTGTAGTTGTGATCTTACATTTGGACCTGGGGGTCCGACACGGCCAGCAGCACCAGGGAAACCAGTGGCTCCCTGAAAGAGAAAGATTAAGTTAGACAAAGGCAAAAACACTGGAACAAAATAGATGGTTGCTACATGGGCTACTGTGAGATAACAAAAAATAAAACTATAAATGAATAGAAAGCAATTTAAAAAGGTCTACTTACAGGAGGTCCCTGAGCACCACGAGCACCTTTAGGTCCAGAAACACCTGTAGGACCCTGCAACAGAACAGATACTGTGCATTACTGTCTGACATTTATGTTGTGTCATATAAGTGACAATACAAACTCATCAAAAACACACTCAGCTCCTCTGAAATGTGGTTTGTCTTCCTCAGCTAGTTTTTATTCTGCCGAATGTGGCACAATCCGTGACAAGGACAGCTTTCATTCCGACCTGACATCAGCTCCGCCACAAATGTTGGAATGTTTTAAAAAAAAAACTAGAGGAATTTTCTGCTGATTTGTTCATGAATAACATTTTTCTCTTCTCATAAAAAATACTGTCACTCAGGGTTTTTCCTGCTGTTGTACAATAACCTCACCAGGCTGTAAACATTCAAGGTTTTGCTAGAGCTCCTCATTATTTAGGACTTAGGAAAAGGCTGTACTACTAATACTGTCAGGTTCGTGTTAAAAAGTCAAGAGGGACACCCACCGCAGGTCCGGGGGCACCAGAGGGTCCTTGGGGTCCAGGTGCACCAGCGTCACCCTTCTGTCCGGCTTCTCCCTGCTCTCCCTTGATTCCAGGCTGACCATCGGCACCCTAAAAGAAGAGACAGAAACAGTTGGCTCTGTGTTTAGTACCAAGTCTGACTATTAATTTTCAATGGTTAGTGCATTAACAAGTCACTGATAATGTAATGTAAAGATGCATGTGAGTTGCATCATGGGAAATGTAGGATCCAGCATTTTCGAAGCCTGACCTATACACTAAGGACTAAAAGTGGAGGTTTCTTTTGCTCTTATTCTTTTTGTGATGTTTCTCTAAAAGAATCACTGGTGTAACCCTTTACAATGGAGAATGCACATAAAATATAATGCTTTAAATCCCAGTCATACCAATGACCAGTAAGAGTCACAGAAACATTAGAACCGCTACACTTTATTCACCTACCGCGAAGATTTTAACAAATATGGAGAACCTTTACGCTGGCACTGTGTAATTATGTCACTATAACAACAAATTACATTTTCTTCCTCTTATAAATGAAAAGCATGAATTCAATTAAACACACTTATCCTCAATTTTACACACTTAGGGGTTTGCTAATAAGACCATACTTGTTCTGGTGTGACCAGCAGGTTGTTGTTGCCGATGTTGGCAAACTTTAGATAGATACGGATGTTTCGAGTTTATGAGAGTGAGAGTCGACTCATTCACAAGTTAACTCAAAAGACATCTTTTCACATCATATCTCTTCCTCACCCAGTCTACCCTCAATAGCAAACTACTGTTATCCAGTTAGTATCCAGTTTAGTATATGTGTTTTCTCACTTCTGTACATTTATTTCAAATTTGATTAATGCTGCTCATTGCTGTTCTTACTGTATTTTATTGTATGCGACAAATATTTTTCTCACTTCAGTGGAAAATAATTTTACTGTTTCTACTATATATATGGCCGTTTGAGGACTATAACAAACCTAAACAATATTTTGACTCGACTACTGAGCCAGCTCAGTGACGTTATGACTCTTCTTTACTGGCGCTACCATTAAATACATTTTAGAATTTACTATTACTGTGTAATGTGAAGTTGGTCACAGTGGCTCATGTTTCGCAAACGTTATAAACTTGCTTTAATACACCAAAAAGACCATACAATATTGAAGACATATTTCACCATACAATACTCCAATAAACCATATCATGAACTATAAAAGAAAAAGGCTTATTTTTTCTTCTCAGTAAGAGCTGCTGCTGCCTCTTACTCAGCAGCTCTTACTAAATATTTTTAAATCTGACTTCTTCACTTCAACAGCAGTTAAAGTGAAGAAGAGCAAAGTCGGATTTAAAAATATTTAGTAAGAGCTGCTGATGTTTTATGTAGCATCCATGTCTATTTTCAGTCTGTGTGGTGTCAGGCTGTGATGTTACTGTCTCTGAGCTGCGAACCAAAAGTGATTCAGACACCTTGTAGTGTTATTCATCCTGACATAAATTCAATAATTAATCGCAGCGCAACCTGGAGGGAAACAAAGTTTGATAAACTGTGTGTTGTCTCACAGAAATATTGACGAAAATCCTTTTGGAAGGATGCAGCTTATTAAAAACATTTATTTGATGTCTGCCCGGAGTCTAAACATGAGCAAAGACGATGCAAAGACTGTCGAACTGTGCGCACACATTTCTTTCCACAGAATAACACGGAGGAGACAAGACAAACATCAAGATAAAAAAATATTCACAGCGGCGTTAAACAGAGCTACAGACAATTAGATATCAAAGTGTGTCCAGATAGTGATGATAGAGAGATTTTAAATACTTTCAAAGGTTCAGACTCATTTTTCAGGAAACAAAGCACCAACTGGGTTTGATGCCCTTTTTTGATGTAGAGAATAAAATAGCTAAACTTGATTGGATTTTTTATCAAGGTGAGGTTATCTCTTGTATATCCATTGTGCTTTAATCCAATAATTATGTATTAGATCTTTTGTATTTTCAATAACAGAGGAGTTACTAACGGCTGTGCTTGATATTTCACTGATATTTCACACAACTTACTAGTTTGTACAAGTGTGTGACTTTTTGTATTCTAAGGTTCAGTTCATGTAAGTCAACTGGATTTTAACTTTATATACTGAGAGTTATTCAGCCAAGGGTAGGAGCGCCTTCTGGACTTAAATTAGTTTGCTGGAGGTGCTTTTTGGATAGAGACACATATCACAAGAACACTCCAAAGCACCAAACCATTGTCATGCCTTTATTACCCCGGCATGATCATGTCAAAATTTTTGACTCCTTGACTTTTGCTTGATGACGAAACACACTGGAGTTTGTTGATAAGGACGGACATGATCACGCTATGACAAAAAGTGCTTTTTTATTTTAGAGTGCTCTGGAGGTTTTGAAAAAAATATTTTATCCCATTTAGCCATTATTTTGTTTACTTGACTAAAAACAGTGAGATCATTGACAATTTATACTCTTTAAACTATCTAGAATTCACTCACAATTATCATAAATATTTATGACTAGAAAAGAGGAGTACAGGACACTTTTGAAAAAGAGTAAGTTCAACTCTCTTAACCTTGAAGTCTAGACGTGAGACACGACTGCAGGGCAACAGAGTACATGTCCTGACATTTAGTCAATGGCCCTGGAGTCATGCTCTTCAGACTCCTGCAGAGCTAAGAGCTGGTCAGTGTTGTTATGTTTACTTACAGGGGGTCCAGCAAATCCGGCAGGCCCAGGAGGTCCAGTCTCACCCCTGTCACCCTGAAAGAGGATAAACTCAGAGGTCAGTTCACGTGGCAGTGCTCTAAAACATAAACTACTATTTATTATTTTCCACCTCAAAAGAAAGCTCCGTCAAACTGACTAATAGGATGGCGAATACAAGCTACAGTAATGCACTAAATTCATATTTCTGTGACACTTACAGGAGCACCGCGGGTACCAGGAGCTCCAGAAGGACCAGCAGGACCAGATTCACCCTGTGAGGAAATAGATTGACATCAGCAACACAGACGAACACTGCTGGATGATGGCCCAATAAAAAAAATGTAAAAAAAAAAAAAAAAAAAAATCAGGAAATAAGAAATCAGATAAGCTGAGACAGGCACGGACATTTAAATTCAACTCAACACCACTCTTAATTAACAACCTTTCAAACACATTACAGATAACTTGCCAATAACGATTACAATTAAATGATAAAACTCTCACCTTTTCGCCGTTGGGACCACCAGGACCAGGAGGACCGATGGGACCAGTGAGACCCTGTGACAGGAAACAGCAAAAGTTTGAGATCAGCTTCTATTTTTGTAAAATCCAAAGGACTTTATCTTTCTTTAGATTAACAGTATCGAACATTTCTGATAACTTCTGCCTGATTCAATACTGACAGCTCTTGCTTTAGAAAAACAAAATAGCAGAAAGTCACTCACTCGAGCACCATCTTTGCCAGAAGCACCCTCAGGTCCTTTCTCTCCAATATCACCCTGTGAGGACAAAAAAATAAAGTCAGTCACTCAACATCATGTAGAGACAATTCAAAAAGATGTTAACTAGTAGCTTATTAGCATCCATGTGAGTTACATATTTGTTCTTGATTAGTCATAATAGTAATAATATTGTAAAATATGTTTCTATAGGGCTTGCTCATAACTAATTTATTACAAGTTTGATACTTTACTTTATTAATGAATCAATAGTTGCATGCATGCTAAAATGCATGCTAATAAGCTTTTATAGTTAATTCTACTCATCAACTGTATAAATATTCAAGACTTTGTCCGCAGCGTGGCTTACTCTGTCTCCTTTGGGTCCAGGAATGCCAGCGGCTCCTCTCTCTCCAGGCATACCCTGCAGGCCAGGGGGTCCCTGAGCTCCGGCGGTGCCAGCAGGTCCGATGGCTCCCTGTTATGGAGCGGAAACAAATGAAGCGGATGTGATACAGAGACAGTAACAAACAGGAAAGGTAATTCAGGGTTATTGTGTACTGAATAACTGTGAAAGCAGCAGCTAAAGATTGGAACAGCAGCCAAGACATTTGTGAGTATTTCTGTTGTCTTATGTCAGATCACTTTGTGTTTATTTATACAGAAACACAAAAGCAGTGCTGTCACGGAGTGAGAACACATCTAGTAATTCAACAAAAGAGGCCAAAACTCATATTTGTCGCTGCATGCTCTGTGCGAGGTTGAGAAAAGGACTATAACACTGCAAAAACAGATCATCTCAATATTATTCTCCTGACACAGGTTGTTCAGTTGCTGGATTCAAACAAACCTTTACCAACTTGAACAAGAGCTGAGCGAAGTGCAGAAAAAACAATCGATCAGTGCTGGACATAAAAATACCTCAAAGTCACATGTTCCTTTTGATTTTATGTCTCCAGCTTTTATTCTGTATTTCAAGTAGAAATGGGAGATTTATAATGACAAAATTCTTATTCCAAATATCAAAAGACAAGATAAAGGAGGGAAAGTCAGACTTTGATTTTTTTTTAAGTGGCTCCAGCAGGCCCACTCATGGTCAAAAATGTTTCGGGCTTATCAGCCTCAGACTGGGAGATGAGATGCACAAAAACACCACCTGCTGCTCCTGCTGCTGTATCCGCAGTCATTAAGTTGTAACCACGGGGCTCACACAGCCACGACATTCAATGTGAATACATTCAGACTGGGTTTTTACAGAAGGGGGGCAAATATGGAATTTAGTCCTTGTTACAAATCGTTCTGCATCTTGCTCAGAATCGAGCTTCGCCCTCCACAAACTGTCTGCTCATCCCTCCTCCATCACACTCGTGTCAGCTCTCTAATCCTCATCCTCTCTATCCGCTCCTGTCTGACCTTAAGGGAAAAGGAAACCTGTTAACTGGGATTAAAATCTGACCAGATAACAAACCGAAAGTGAGGATTGAAGCCGCTTTGAGTTTTTCTGCCACTCACAGTGCAGTTGGCTGGAGTTTGTTGATTGCTGATAAGCGAGTGACCTGTAGCTGGATTGGAACTGTGGTAATAATGCAGTCTTCGATTCAAATTATAAATATACAGGGCTTCTCACAGTGTTTTTTAGGGGTGTCAAGACTGGATCCCATATAATATGCAGTATAATATCATAAAAAAAGAATAATAACCAACAAAATCCTATAAAAATACCATCTCCAGATGCGTGTGTACGCAGTATGTATGACTGTGCACGTTTATATACATACTAGGTATAAACTGTATGTTTATTTGTATGTTCATCATTTTCTGAGTATTAATAAAATCAGCGAGAGGAAAATGTTTAGGTTGCCTTTTTCAGAGACAGAATCGAACCAGAGACTTATAAGTTCTATTTCATATATCAAATACCATACAGGATGTTATCTACAGACTAAATTGATCTTGGTGGTTTACCATCTCCAGTAATCAGTTTGTTGGCGAAAACACTGGATGCTGCCTGCACAGCTCAACTCACAAACACCTGAGGTGATTATTATTTAATCACTCACTCGCATTAATGTTGTGCTGCTGTATGTGATAAGACTGAATCAGAAAAACTGGCTGTAGTCCCACAGCAGCACATTTGCCGGTGGTGTGAGGCGATAATACTTTGAAAATCTGTCTTTTCTTTGTTTCAGACCGAATGCTGGACTCACCTTGGGTCCGTCAGTTCCAGGAGTTCCAGGCAGACCTCTCGGTCCCTGCAGACCCTGAGGCCCGGCAGCTCCTCTCTCTCCGGGGAAACCACGCTCTCCCTGTGCGGTGACATGGCGACAATCAGCAGCGTGTCTAATAATCAGTCAGTGAAATGAGTCGTGAGGTTTAATAAAGACTCTCAACTTACTCTGGGTCCAGTGCCACCAGCAGCTCCGGCCTCTCCGGGAACACCCTGCGAGGAAAAAATGATGAGTTAAAATGAATGAGGAAGCTGTACTACTGATATGTTTAGTTTTAGTATAGACTGGGTAACTGGGTAAGTCAACTCTAAATTATTAGATTATCAGGCTTAATTATAAAAACATACACTGAGACTGAGAAAGAAAGATGCTTTTACAGTATGAAACTCCATGACAGGTAATCTAATACTAATGCTGTCAGGGCTGATAGTGAGAGAACTGCTACAACGTGAAGTCATTTAGATAACAGCTTCGATCAGATTACTTAGGACCAGGTTCTGTAAGTAACCGCTGTGACAGAATAATGAGTATATGGTACTTTTTAAAGATACATTTCACCTAAAAAGTACACTCACCTGGTCTCCAGGCTTGCCTCCCTCACCAGGGGGGCCAGGAGGTCCAGGTAGACCCTGAGGCACAGGAAAGAAACATTAGGAAAAACAAATACTGAGTCAGGAACCAGAACTGGAAACCCTAACCATTATCTGTGAGTATCAGTAAAAGCATTTTTAAATAAGCCCCTTTCAACTCGCTCTCCACCCCTCCAAATTTTATTACTGCAACTTGTCACTTGTTGAGCATGCTGTAGGCTGTCCTGTGACACTTTTCCAAAGACAAATTTCATGTGCATATAATGAGGAATAAAGTAATCTGAATACGTACAAACTCACAAACAGCAATACATCAGCACGTGATTTTAGATAAAGTCTAGACTCACCTGGAAACCTGAGGGACCAGGCTGTCCTTGCTCTCCTCTCTCGCCAGCGGGGCCCTAAACAGAAAAAAAATACATAATCACAATCAACTTCTGTCATAAACTGAATGTCAGGAATTTTACATTTTGATGTGTAAGATTGTGGGAACATGTATCTATGTCTGTGTCCGTGTCTTTGTAAAACAACGTCGGGATAATTTCACTTTTTGTGTGTTTAAACACAAACTTCAAAGTTTCAATCCGTGATGACATCTTACAACGCCCAGACATTTGTGTCAAGGACTTTGACAGAGCGACCGTCGAGACAGTCTGGGAAATAGAGATACCGAGGGCTGCTTCTAAGTGCAGACTGAGATAATATCAGTGTTGAAGGTATATAAAAGCGGGATGGGGGGGAGGCAGAGATACGTACAGCTGGGCCGGGGGGTCCAGAAGGGCCGGTTTCTCCGTCTTTGCCGGGCAGACCCTGTAGAGAGGGAGGAGGAGATCGAGGAAGGAGGAGGGGAGGGAAGACAGGGGGAGGCAGGACAAACAGATAGATATCAACAGTTAAGCCAAAGGTGATGCTATTAAGTAGACAGACATCTGATAGCTATAATTGAGCTCTTGAACAAGCTGGAAGCTGAACCACAGAAAATAACGGGAGATCAACAGTGAGTCACGGTAGCCAGAAAAAATGACAAGACAACGGAGGAAAATATTAACCATTTGGATATTCTAATTATCATGAAAACATGTTGATGCTACTCCTGCAGCTAAATGTATTTTTCTGATCTTTCAGTAGTGTTTTCTCTCTATTGTGTCCCAGAACAGATGTCACAATGTCACCATAAGACACTTATCATTCATTATAAGTTACATCTATAATGTTTTATGACTGTTGATGTAGTGAATAAAAGAGCATTAGGTGTGTTTATGAGCATTACGACTGACTTATAATTCACTATAAATGTGGTCTTCTTAGAAAGTGTTATCATGGTTGGTGATTTTCATCTTACTGATATTATACATCTGGCAAATAATGTTAGAAAAGCTGTAAATTTATATATATTTATATTTTGAAATCAGTTTATCAGTAAGATAATAAGTTGACCTTGGAATATTACACAATGGAAACAAGCTGATATCAACTCAAGGACTTTTTTATTTTTAAATTAAAGTAGATGAAAGATTCATGTTGGTGTCAACGTCGATGATGAAAGGCAGTGAAAGGTGCAGTAACTCACTCTCAGTCCAGGAGCTCCACCCAGTCCTTTCTCACCAGACTTGCCGGGCTCACCCTAATCACAACAGAGACAAAATGCAGCGGTTAGTCACAGGACCGTGGCTGATTGGCGCAGTCCTGCCTCTATTTCAGGAGGGTGCATAAGATGGTGCATATCAAATGGAATTAAATTGTCCAGCAGTTGTTGATGATGGGGTGCAGTTTTTATTTCTGACTCACACATGTATTTTTAGTACGGACAATGAAAAACAAAGAGGCAGAAAACTGTGCCCGATAACAATTTTAGCTTGGGTAGTCAGTCACATGCTACTTATTATTGTTTTTATATTTGTACTCACAGTTGCTCCCTTTGGTCCGGGGAATCCCATGACACCAGGCTGACCACGGGCTCCCTGTGGGCCGGGGGGTCCTGGGCGACCGTCCTCACCAGCACCTCCCTAGAAACAAATAAGGATCCAGTTGTATAATCTACAGGACAATATGTGTCCGATAGTGGGGGGTAATTGTTCCAACAATGAAAAATGCAGTTCCACGGTTAGATTTACACTGAAATCGGGAAAGGAGAGGAGTAATTCCCCCGAGGATCTGGTCATAATTTGATCGTGAGGTTTAGATTGGTGTCTAACAGAGAAATGTCCAGCATGGCCCAAGGGTATGCAACAGTTACTCAATGTGTTGAAATTTTCATTGCTGCTGACCAGATAAACCCCTCAGGGGTAAACTGGAGCGAAAGCCAGGAAGGAAAGAAATACAGATGAAATAGCCCATCAATCATTATCAGTCTGACCAGCTGCCAGTCAATCAACACGTGAAATCCTGCTTAAAACTGTCAGTGAGCCAGAATGTTTTAATGACACACAGTCCCTGAAAAGCAAACATGTAAACGTACGTTCATATATCTGATATAAGAACGTTGAGATATGAAATAAAAAGTGTAATCACTGGTGCAAATGTATTTAAAAGACCTGTCACTCAGTTAAAAAACTTATTAGAGGGAAGGATCCACCTTTTTGTATTCAGTGGGTCTGGGAGGTGATGCTGCTATTGATTTAATAATAATAATAATAATAATAATAATAATAATAATAATATTTGGAGAAAGTAAAGTCAGTGTTTGAATTTAACTTTTTTTTTTTCAGTACATTTAGTGAGCACTGTACCTAAGTGCAATTTTGAGATACTTTTTACTCAACTACATTAAAAGATTCACTTAAGTTTCTTGTTACTTTTCAGTTTTCGTGCTGCTTTTGTCGTATTTGGTCTGTATTTTGTTTTGTTAATTTTTGTTAATTAACAACACTGACGGTTGTCACCTCGATGGTGGGTGAGTTTGAGGGAGGCTGTGCTTCTGTAAATCGATTTAAAAAAAAAAAGAAATGGATTTGACTGAAAAAACCCTGGATTAACAGCTATTACGAACAATAGGCGCCTCGACAGACAACTCGGATGAGAAAACGCCGGTGCTTTCGACTATGTCACTTTAAAAAAACTGAGACACTCGAGCCTTTTAGAAGCACAAACACCACTGGGGGATGAGCCTGCGGGATAATGGGTGGATAAACCTCCTGCAATTCGATTTGATGAAACCATTTATCAGTCATTACATGATGGGAGCACATTTACTGAAATTACAAGCCTCTCCCGGCTTAGTCCACATGTGATATTACAAAAGAATTTTAAAGAAACACAGCCGCTCATGCTAAGTGAGGAGACATGCTGCGTGTTTGTTTTTATCGATTTACAAAGGCGCAAGATAAAGTGCACTTACTGAAGGTCCGACTTTGCCTTGAGGACCGGCGTCACCAGGGCGTCCAGTCAGGCCCTGCCAAGAGAACAGAGACACAGATGAGTCACCGGACATCTTTATACAGACATGTGTGCTTGAGAAAGGTGGGAACATATGGCATGGCAGAGATTCACACCTCTGATTGGCTCTGTGTGTAACAAACAACAGTTCAACACCTCCTGATGGAAATGAATAAGAACTAAATCATGAATGACAGAAAACACGTCAGGCTGTAGATGTTAATAGAATCTCTACAGGGGCTTTTTATGACTTCCTCCAAAGCGACTGTAGACAAATATTAACAGCTGCTTGTGCTGCTTTGAAGAAATTAAGTACAAGATAGACGGACGTGCAAATGCTTTCCAGAGAAACTCTCCAGAGTTGGTGACTGTGACTCTTTCAGATACAATGAGGGATGAGCTCTGGAGTCGCTTTTTCTAAAGTCTAAAGGTTATTTCAGCTCAGGTTTAGAGATTTAAAATTGCTCCAGGAAAACTCTACCTATGTTAAACATCAAAGTCTGTTTGCAGGTCTGTTGGAGCTAGGGCATTCACCAGAATTAGCATTCACCTGCTGACAGATGACTGAATTTTTGTCTTTTAGTGAACTGTTCCTTTAAAAAAGGCTCTATCATTTTCTTAAAGGAGTTAGTAGTTATCAACTAATGCTACTAAAAGTAGTGGAATATTTGATTAATCACTAGACATCAATTAGATTCTTATCACCCAATAATGATCGAATCTTGATGGTCTTAAATACAAGTTGGAAAATGAAAAAAAAAAAAAATCTAGCCCGCTCCTCGTCTCTGCTCGAGGCTACGTTAGCCGCTACTAGCACAAGCCACCGAATTCTCAAGCAAAACTATTGGTGGTTGAGTTGCATCGTGGGTAATATATATGCCACATTTTACTTGGGGTAAAAAATGTGTGGAGTAAAAATGTGATACTTCTGCTGCATGCATCAAAAAAAAATTGACTCAGACCATCAATGCTAAATCTGTGGAATTCTCTTCTAAAAGGTGCAATATATAAGAATATTAGTTTTAAACAACCTGAAGATAACAGTTTTGATGTTATGCTATGACGCCACTCCCTCCCAGAATGCCCTGCTGTGTCCTTCCCTTTGCAGGCTTGAAAACCTCCTGCTCCAGGTTGTTCAAAGCTCCTCTGCTAGTGGTGTAGACAACACTAACACTCTTTGAGTGACCAAACTCCCAGTCCAGACTGCTAACTTCACTGCTCACTTAGCTAACTAGCTAAAGGCAGCCTACTTTACATTCAATAGGTGGCCAATTCTTACATATTGCACCTTTAACAGGATACCTGTTGCAAAATGGAAATTAAAATATGTGGGTGTTTATTCTTTCAGGTAGAATCTAATGGGAAAAAAATGCAGTTGCTTGCATTGTGGGGAATAAAGAATCCATTGATTTTTGTAAGTGCTCCTCCTCCAGCAACAAATAAGGACTGCCCCTGACCTTCAGCTAGATCATGATTTGTTTATTATTACCACAAACACATTATCCTTAATAAAAAAGGGGGGCAATCAGGTAAAAAAGTGTAACTAGTAAAGATCTAGAAATCCTTCATTCTCCTTATTTCTCTATGCTTTACAACATATTTCTGCAGACCAGCAACATCAGGATCTATGCTCTTAAAGATTAGAGTAGTGCTTACTCTGGCACCAGGCAGACCGGGCTCTCCAGGGCGGCCAGGGTCACCGTTGGCACCCTTGGGACCACTGGCACCAGCAGGTCCACGCTCACCAGGGGCTCCCTGTGTTAGGAGAGAGAGAATAAAAACAGTCAGTCAATCACTTAGAAGGCGACACTTCAATTCTCAAAGCTCGGAGGAAATAAGTTTCCCTTTTAATAGTCTGAAGGAGTTTTATTGAACCGCTGGAGATGAGAAGATTCAATTCTGACAGATTCATTTTAGGATAAATGAAACTGTGCAGGGGGAGATAATGTGAAATGAGATGCTGGCTGTGCTGATGTGGGCCATGTAGGTCAGAAGTGCGTGACAGGTTTCTGAGCTATGCTGCCACCTTGTGGCCACAGGGTGGAGTTACATGCATCACTGCTGCCTGCACATGAGCTTCAGAGGAGGTGTCTTCACTGGAAATATGATTTATCATTTCCTTCATTAACTCGTCAGTAAAGATGCTGATCTGAGTTCAGTTTGACCTTTCCCCGGGATGCACCTGATCAAACGCATTATTTAAAAAAAGGCACAACACTTTGTGCAATTTAGCTTGATTTAAAAATTATTAGGACTTAATGAGGTGTGAAATTATACTTTGGGAAATGCCCTCGGGACTATGAGTCAGTAAGATGCTCAGTGAAATCATTTGCCAAAATCATGTCGAGGTCTTTATTCAGTTTTCTTGTTCACCACACACTTTGGTCGGATACAACTAATGACTCACGCTTTTAAGTCATTCCTAAATTCTCACTTCTAAATAAGAAACTCAGCTCTGTGCTTGCTTTTATATGCTAAATATCAGTGTCTACGACAGTCTACGTTTATCTAATAGATTTATTAAAGTTACAGCTATGAAAACGTGCAGCCTTTCGTCTTGTCTTTATAAATGAGCAACCTCACTACATCGGTGACACACTGTGTACAGTGAGATATCGATTATATATATTATATATACGCATGTATGAATTTGAAACATGCCTTAATATATTTCATAAACACTATTTCACTAGGTCTTTTCACCTTATTGTCACAGCAGGTCTTTCACCTATATATGCACACATTATTACCAGATAGACTGAACATAAACTGAATATTATTACCAGATATGGCAATATAGATATAAACAAAATGAATACGTTTCATAGTTTGTTATTGTCACTGCTACGTGCACTTCATCCATTGGAGTACATTTTTTAATGATGCAGTGACGCAGCTTGAGGTCAAGTTGTTCCCCTGAGTGCAGATAAATTATCTCACTGCTAAATTACAGATACATTGAAAAGCTTCCATGGCAGAAAATAGTGAAACTTTGTGGGCTACGAAAACCTTAAGAAACTGCCTAATATCTCATGACCAGTATAAACAATTTAATGAGACCAAACAGCATCTGCATTAAAACTAAAAACTATATAAAGATCGCCTCAGGTCAGTTTGTAAGAATCTAGAGGAGAAACTTGAAACTTGAAGAGATTTTGTTTCTAAACAATATAATTAACAACAAAACCAGTATAAATGTTTGTATCAACTGCCAATTGTCAAATTCTGCAGAGACCAACACTGTGAGACAGGTTTACAGTTAAGAGCTGTGTCTTTTCCATGGCTGGATTTAAAGGTTACAGAGTCAAACAGAGTAAAATTGAATTAGACGCTGTGGTGATTTAATTTTTGTGGTATGAGCCCTACAGTGTGTGACAACACTGTGATTAGGTGGTTCAGAAATGTTATTTTCTCTCTGCAGCAGTCAAAAGCAAACAGAGAACCATTGAGAATATTGGCGCATGTCACTCCTAACAGCAATTTCTAAATGCAATAAGGCAGCAGATGGAATACATTAATTGTCAGTTTCACAGATTTACACCAGTGACTAGTGACGCATCAGCTGCATTCATTTATTTGTCTCTTCCCTCCTCTGCCTGCTTTCTCTACAAGCATCCATGTTTATTTTTTTTTCTTTCTACAGAAATAATAAAGCAATTTCTCAACGACTTCAACTGTTGACGGTTAAAACTCACCTTGAGACCAGCCAGACCGTCTTGACCAGGGAAACCACGGTTACCGGGGGATCCCTGGAGAGAAAACACAAAACCAGAGTTATGATTATGAAAGCAATAGTGAAGTCACTGAATTTGATATCGCTCCTTAAACAGGTTCCCTGTTGCCAAATAAAATGAGGAACAGTTTAATGTTATTAAATGATTATTATTTAATTTGATTGAAATTAACCTCATTAAAAGTAGTGAAACAGTTTCACTCTCAAGAACATTATCTGCAAATGTGCAATATACACACATATACAATCCATCACTGATTCAACAGCACCAAAAACGTTCATGTACAAATGCTGTGTGACAAAATATTCTGATATAAATCAACCACCTAAATATGTATGTTTTTTCCTTCTTTCCAGTATTCAGTCTCAAAATTGACTTTTACATGTACATGTACATGTTTTTGCCTGTCGAGTTCGGCCTTAAGCTATAAAATAACAGATTTTCTTTTACACTGAGATGTTACTCACTCTCTCTCCAGGTGGTCCGAGTGGTCCAGCAGCACCAGGCTCACCTCGGGGTCCTCTCTTTCCTTCTTCTCCCTGTGGGCCATGAGGTCCCTGAAGACCAGCTGGTCCCTGGAGAACACATCAGTAACAGACCAGGTTATTACAGGAAGAATGGAAGACTTCAAAATAAAGAGGAACTAAATACATATTCGTGACTTCTAGGGAGAAAAGCTCTATTCTATTTAGACCACTTGACAAATCTTCTGATTCTGAATTCAATTTTATGTCTCAGTATTTTAAGTGTCTGCTATCCTCAGTTATTAACTGGGTCTGCTTTTACATCAAACATCATTTTTGGGGTTTTAGCTGAGTGGGGGAACAATCAGGAAATACAGAGAGAAGCAAAGAAAATAAAAAAAACTCACAATTTCTCCTTTGGGTCCAGCCTCTCCCTTGAACCCTGGAATACCTGGGTCTCCCTAAACAGTAATGGACAGCCAGACACACAGACAAGAATGAGAGAGACAGAAAGCAGCAGGTTGTTATCATCTTTTTATCATTTAGAACACATGAATTATTAATTAATGAATGATACAATGAGAACATACAGATGTTCCTTTGGGCCCGAGAGGTCCAGTTGCTCCCTGAGGCCCGGGAGGCCCACGAGGTCCAGGGAAACCAGGAGCACCAGCGATACCAGGAGCACCCTACAGAGGAAGAAAGAGCGGGAGAGAGATTGACACACTTGAAAAGTGAACTACCCATCTCAATGGATGTGGTCTGAAAAACATAACCGCTGATTTGACTGAATTCTCCTTTGCTCAGTGTACATTAGAAGATACTGGCCAACTGCTGATGAACTGATGTAAATTCTGCACTATAACTAAACTATAACTACAGTGCTGGAGGAAAACTAAAAATCTAGTTTAAAGATGTGATAGGGAGCTCAAAGTGAGTTTGTGCTGCTCATGGGACAGACTGAATTTGGCTGTCCACTTTTTTTATATTTCATTGGCTGACCCAGTTCTGTTAAGAACAGTAGAGTCTGTAGTTTGGTGATCTGACACCAACTGCAGTTGCACTGACAATGCAGTCACTTTCTGTATTTTAAAAGAAAATTGCAGTCATACAAATTATATGTTCCAGATCAGTTCTGAAACTGAGCGTATAAGAAAAACATCACCTGCACGTCTAATGTTTGGCAGTTACTTGGAAAAATACATAAGTAGGCAACTGGGTGGCAGACGGATATTAGTTTTATACTTACAGCTGATCCTTTGGATCCGGGGATACCATCAGTACCAGGGTTTCCCTGTAGAGGAGAAGAGACAAAACAAGTCAGTTCACTGCAGTGATCGTAACCTGCCTGTGTACTACTTGTAAGTTTTTTCTTCTAAGGAACGCTATAGTTACATACAATTGCTTTTTCCTTTTAAATATGCATTTATAGCATCACTTACAGAGGCGCCAGAAGGTCCGGGGGATCCAGGAGTGCCAGACTCTCCACGAGGTCCCTGAGCACCCTCGGGTCCACGAGCACCAGTAGGACCAGCTTCTCCCTGGTAAGCGATGCAGAATGAAGAAGAAAGGTGACATTAAATAAT
>OMLP01012955.1:0-13264 GCA_900302685.1 Spondyliosoma cantharus | reverse complement strand
AAACCTGTAGTTCAATGCCCGCGACCAAAAGCAACTGCGTGACAATTGAGTGTATACTCAAATATTCACGATATAGTCATTTTCTACATCCCACAGAGAACAAGCCGCGATACACCGAGTGTATTCGATATATTGCCCAGCCCTACACTGAACATACCGCTTCGACGTGTTGCCAAATCCACAGTAGCGTGTACTTTCTGCGCTTGTGAGAGATGTAGTAAGTGGGTGGCGCTAGTGTTGGGTATAAAAAAGACGCTTGACTAGAGGTTTATGCACGCAACTCTCTTTGCTTTCGATCAAAACGAAACTAAACTGTTTCAGACAAAAACAGCTGCGTACTAAACATGCAGCGAGGCATTACCAAACGAAGATTAATTTGTCCTGAACGGACATAACAGCTAGTCTCGTGCCAGTACTCCAAAACATGAAAACAGGGAATGACGAAACGGAGTGCATAGAAAAACAAAGCGCACACAGTATTCCGCCCCTCCCACACACCGCACAGATTCACTAGCACACCGCCAATCAGAGAATCAAATGGCTCAGACGGGCGTTAGCCAACCTCCTCTGGCTTCGCATGTTGAATCGTAGCAGACAGCATCCACGCGGCTCCGAAAGCTTCCAACGCAGCTGAACACACCGAGTCTCCCCAAACGCTTCAGATGTCCAAGGTTGGGCCAGTGTGTCCCTGCCTTTTAGTGTAACACACCAGCCACATAAAATCAATGATGCCCTTAGAACCCAGTGGCTTGGCCATCAAGACACCTGAAGTAGTAAATGAACGGTAACCAAAATGTGCCACTCCAGGGTGCAAAAGAGACAGATTTGCTCCTCATGTGGACCACCAAAGACCTTTGTAGTGAGTGCATTTAAAGAATTAAGAATTGGCTGTGCTGCTGTGATTTATTGCAGGGTTGCCACCACTGAATTTGAAGACCGGCGGCCCGGCAAGCCCAAAACTGATTTCTCATGCTTACATTAGTAATTGGGATTAGTCAACACTGTTCCAGTATACTTTAATTCCTGACATGATCAGGAAAGTGAAACATGGATCCTTCATCTCACATGACCTCCTTCCAGCCAATCACGCTTGATGTAGGCTCTGATAATGATCGTGATTCACAAGCATGGCTGTAAGTCAATTTGTGGATATGTCAAAAATGTGTTTAAATACACGATCTGTCAAAATGACACCCTTTTACTTACATAAAAAAATTCTCACCCAAAATTTCAAGCCACTGGTACAATGGTTCAACATTTCCCACCTGGCAACACTGCATTTAAGGGAATAACACAAGTCGTAGGTTGTGTGTGACATTAGCAAGAGAGCGGTCAAGCGAGTGAGAAAGAAAGAGAAAGCATGCGTTATAGAGAGTCTCAAGTTTACAGTAACGTGGCCTCTGTGAACACAGCAGTGCAGTGTTCGTACAGTTTGGGCTATTTGTCGGTTAACTCCTCGAGACCTAAGCCATGTTCCTGTGCCTTGCCTATATTTCCCAATACATCAGAAAAGATGGTAAGTACATAGGTGTAAGATGTATCACAATTTTAGACAAGACTAAAGCATAACAATATATGTTTAAAGACACAGAATTAAGTAGAAATCAATGTCATATGACTCTTCACAGCATTCTGAAGAGAATTCACTTCCACAGGGGTTTATATAGAGGCTTAGAGTTGCAGCCTTTTCTAAACACAAGACAACACAAAGACGTGCCATTATTTCAATGTCTAACCTCTCTAGGATGACAGAAGACCGAACTGTCAGAACGTCAAACAATTTAGAACGGCAGCAGAAAATGAACAGATACACCTGAGCCTCCATGACAGAACAAAAAGTACTGCCATACTAATGCCAGAGTACCAATAACACATTGGGAGAAACTCTAAAAATCTCTTGTTCTGATCCCATCTCACACTACAACCTTTTGAATTGTGGGACTTCACCTTCATTATCAGCCAGATCACAAACTGGTGCATACTCAGATGCAAAGTATATTTGCTGCATCTTTACCCATTTACCTCATGTGATTTTTGTATTGGACCACCAGATGAGCATTGAGATACTAGCAAAAATGTTCAATTTGTGAATCTAATTACACTCGCACATTAATGAGAAGCTCAGTAATATCACTACATTTAAGAGAAGATGAAGATATTTTTACTGATAGACTCTACAATGCCAGGGCTATAACTTGCAACATTTTTGGTTTATTGTAGTTCCTACATAAAGAGGAACTAATACTGCTCGTCTACCAAAATCAGCAGTTCTACGTGTTTCAGGTCACCCCGCTAAAAATCGTCTATTGTAAGTGATCCAGACATTTTTATAGCCCGGAAGTTGAGCTTTCTTAGCTTCAAAGACCACTGAGCAGCATTCAGGAATGAACGGGGCTCCACCTCCAACACTGTGTCCAGTAATAAAATGTCTGTGAGCTAAACGCCTCCAAGATCTTCCGCTATTACAGATTGTGTTTTTTACATTTTTGCTAGATTTTGGATTTAACAGATAATTAATAAGGTGTTAATTAGAGAGCATTGTAGAAGTGCTGGCTTGGAGGGAGCTAGGTTAGCTGGTCAACCTGGTGCCAGTCTTTATGCTAAAATAGCCTAGCATGCTAATCTCCTCCTACCCATAATTTAATACTGGAGGCCCAGACATGAGAGATGTGGGTGTTCACTTAGTAATAGAAATCTCATAGTAGTTTACATCAGAGCTGAGCCAAGGTGATAAAAACCTGTCTACTACAGAATCAGTGGACCCTGATGTAAATGCAGTTTACACATTCCCATTGAACAAAAAAGGCTGATCTCAATGGGTTTAAGTGGGATTTTTGACCAGTAGAAAAGGGTATAAAATAGGCCTACACGATATGAGGAAAATCTGCGATGTGCGATAACACTTCAATATTGCGATGACAATATAACTTGGAATAACTAACAAATATACGCAATACGCAATGACGGCAAGGTTTTAGATTTGCTTCTACTAGACGTTTGTGGTTTGGCTAACGTTAGTTTTGAATTGTTCGTGTAGGTCTTTATCGTTGCATTGTAGGTGGTGATGGAGGTTGGTTGTGTTTCCTCTAGAAGTTGCAACAACTGGCATATTTTACACAGCACCTGTGTTTGTAACACATCGTCTCTCCTGAATCCAAAATAAGTCCATATAGCAGAAGTGCTGTTTCTTTTCACCACACGGTCTTCGTCGACCACATTTTCATCGCTTTTCTCTCCTCCCTCAGCCATCATAACCTGGCCATCACCACCAAACTGATGCCGATTAATTTTGTCAGGGTAGCTGGGCGTGTCAGGCAGTCTTTTGCGATGTGTTTATTGCACATTTTCATATCGCGATGACGATGAAAATTCAATTTATCGGGCAGCCCTAGTATTAAACATCACAGATTACATGTTACAGTAAATCCTGTCCTTTAGCTTATTAATGTTAAAATATTTTGTGTCATGGAACACTGAAAGCATGCAGGTTGTCGTTCAACTCTAAGTACATTATCACAGTTTCAACAATGACTTCCTCCGCTCTGTTTTAAGGTGCGATAATGACTGATGTGACTAAGTGTAGATTTTAGTTTTAGGTGAAGTGAAAACCTACAGTACTCTCAGACTTCCATGGTACTTTGTTTGAAAGCCCTTCCTTACAGCTTCTGAAAACGAATTTCTGTATTTCTGTGCAAGAATATGTAATGACTAGCTGGACGAAAAAAAACACAGATTTATGCCACCACCCAATAGCCTTATAGCCTGAATTCAAAAGCAGATGGCAAAATATTGGTAGGATTTGATTCTTTTGGAGGTATCCAAATGTTTTACATAGATTCTAATGTAGGTTCCTGGAAGACCATGGGCACTGAGCTTTGTATCATTTTACTTATAAAAGATATAATTTTAGATGAAGTTCCGTTCTCGTGATATCACTGAGTTCAAAAATCATCACTCCGTAATTGTGTTCTCCTATGTATTATTACCATGAGCGTAATTATATTTAGATCATAGTTACAGAAAAGCAACAGAAAGGTCAGCTGTTCTCTTTTGATCACAAAAAGAAAAATACTAATTTTGAGAACGGATAAATATTATTTTTTAACAGAAGAAATTACTTCCTTTACATTTCCTGACTATGACAAGTGCTGTTGTGTTTACAATCATTGTGTTGTTTTCCTTTCAATTAGTATATTGTTAATGTTTTCATATCTATGTCAAATGTATTACAAGTCTGTTGCAAAACAATAATTTTGCCTTTCAGTTCATAATAGTATATGCATATACTGTGTGTGTATGATGAAATAGCTTTAAAATCACTGGTAATTTTACCACGATTTGATACTACTTGTGATTTAAGGGTGGTTTCTTAAGCTTCATTAAAGTGTGTATAAATTCTGATTCTACCAAATAGCGCGTTAACTTTAGATATTTTAAATCTAAGGTTGACGTTTTGTTGGTTCAGAGCGTTCGTTCCACGGACTGCCATCTAAAAACAGGCTGCTTTTGTATCGAGCAACACACCCCCAAGATGTCACAGCCATTGGCTGGGAGGCGCAAGCTCCTGGTTATTCAAGCTATGCTAGTTCCTTGTATGAATTAGCAAATCTGAACAATATTATACACTGAATTTTATAGCTAATCTGCCTGGAACTAAGCTGGGTGTAAATAAAACGGTGGTGTTGGCGAGATCATTGCAGACAACACCACCCACCTCACGGCAATGTCGCTCGTGGTTGCATTCAAGGCACAGACAGCAGTATGTTGTTGAGCGCTAAAATTTTCAACTTGGCTATCGTTGGTAAACATAGCTAATGTATAATTAACGATATGCCCTGAAATGCGCCCCACGAGTAAATATGTTGTGTAATGCGACTCCGCTGGCCAACATTAGGAACATTCACGTTTGTGTGTCATGTTATAAAAGGCAATACTCAACACGAGAGCAGAGCACAGCCCGAGACAAAAGCCCACTGCAGCCCCTTCGCTGCCCTCACAACGTTCCCCCTCCCCAGCGCTTAATCTAGCTAGCTAGCAAGCTCGTCTCCAGCCCGACACAGCCTCGCTGGCTGGCTGTCTGGGGCTAACCCAGCTCTCTCCGTCTCGCCCCGACATTTTCCTATTCTGTGCTCACGCTTCAAAGCCAGCGAGTTACTAAAAGCAGAAACGAGTGAAATTCCAGTTTGAGAAGAGAAAGTAGTCAATGTGTGTAACGCACGTGGCACGCAACTATACCGAGCCCACGCAGACACATAACATTCCATTTTCGCACGCAGTTTACTTCACGTTAGCTCAACATTAGCCTGCTCGCAGCAGAATTTAGCCTGATGGCTAACGTTAACTAGGATTTCCAGCCCTTATGATCCGCGGCAGTGAAACAACAAACCTCGTTTTGCGCTTACCTTTACACTGGGTTACAGGCTCCCACCGACTCATTCAGCTCCAGCTATATATGAATATTGCGCAATATAAACAGTTATTTCCTAAATATTGGACGTTAACCGTAGCCTACGGCTGTGTGACGTTCATCGCTGGGTTTGAAAACATCCCAGCCGTTCGTCGCCCGTCCTCTCGGTGAAAAGCCCAGCAAAACATGCAAGCGTCGTTTTCATTGGTCGAGAGGAGACACGTGACCGCCTGAGCCCCCACAGAGCTTATAAGGCGTCCGTCTGCTGGATAGACTGAGAGGGGTACGTGTCAAACGATTTAACTCTTATTTGAGCGATTCTGTGAGTAAATCCGCACCTTTAATGTTTAGAGGGCTGTCTGTGGTTTCACATTATGTCATTTTGTGGCGTTAATATCCTCCGTCGCTGGCTATAATCGTGTGAATTTGGACTGAAAGGAATGGATAGGGACGACAGTTGTGGGTACTTGACGTCATCTTTTCCGCTGCTGTGTTGCGGTCAGTGGGAATTTTCTCGAAGATCACGGCTGAGGTTATCAGTGGAATGGCGGCTCCTCTCGTTCTTGTGAGCAGGGCTACACAACCTAGCTATGATTTCATTGAAAAACTCGTGTTCTTAATTCACCCCTTAAGCCCGCCAATTCATTGTGTCGGCCAGCTTTGAATCGGTTGCGCAGTGACATTTGCATCATGGTGTATGTTGCGCGCATGCGCCATAATGCATAATATTGTATGTTGCGGAGCAGGCTTGAAAGTCGCTAGAGGAACCCGGGGTGGGGGAGGGGCACCGGCTAGACACGACAACGCCACCGGGGCGTGATAGAAGTGACAGGAGCAGTCGTAGGAGGGGGGGCTGTGTGTTGAAGTCAAGAGGGTTTGTCATTTAATAGCTTCAAGATATATGCAAGTCATGTATTGGTCAAAAAAATTAAAAAAATCTATGAGGCCAAAATGACTTGGCAAAGTGCTATACCTCATCAATTTCTGATTAGTACAAGTTAAGTTAACATTACATTGTAGTCTCTAATCAATGATAAACACTACTCAATATTAGTAAGGGATATTTCGATATGGGTGCGTATGTGCATGGATGCAATAAAAGTCAAATAAAATGTGTTTAAGTATGTGTGGGGACCAAAACAAACTAAACATTCTGAAATGCAATCAAATGAAACCCTTAAATATCCATAACTAATTTTGAGTCATGCAAGTCAAAAAATGTATAAATCTATTGCGGCAAAATTACATTATGACTCGGTAAAGTGCTAAACAAAGATGCCTAATCAAATTCTGATTAGTAAAACTTAAGTTGCCATTAAGATGTAGTCTCTAATCAATGACATACATGTTAGTTAGCAGTTTGAATGTAGATTTCTTCTAGTTGAAACACAAATACCAGCAATCTCCAGTTCAGTTCTGACTAGAGGTTATTTTAATTATAAAAATTCTAATTATTCACATTGACTGATACATTTCTTCTTGGATAGTTAAATTTAGGATTACACTCTATACTGTGCAATTTATCCTGTCCAATTCCGGTTTGTATCCGGTGCAATTATATCCATCTTGGTTATATCTTTATATACATTTCTCAAAATTAGTTAGGGATATTGGGATATGGGTGCATGTATATGAAATAAAAGTCAAATGAAATGTGGCACATTATTTTTGGGGAACACATTTTTTTTTACAAAATACAAAAAAATGTCAAAAGCATAAACAAACAACTTAAAGACTTAAATATCCCTTAATCATTTTGAGTAGTGTATGAAAAGCTTATAATCTTTATTATTTAATTATTCTATTTTATGTCTCGTTTCATTTGTATCTATCATTCAGCCCCCCTTTTTTCCACTGCTTCTGACTCCTGAGCTGCGGTAACAAGTGAATTTCCCTTGTGAGGGATCAATAAAGTCTCATCTAATGTGATAAAATGACTTCATTTGACATAATTTGATTAGTAATTCTGACTAGAAATCTGTAATTAGATATGTCTTCCAAGTTGTATTGAATGATTTCTGTTTTGGATGGTGGACCTGTATGCAAACATTTAATGTGCCACAACTGCATGTGATAAATGCAAAAGTCTCAAAATGCACTTGTATGGATATGCTAAAATTTTGTTAGTCTAGTTAAACCCTTAAAAAGTTTGTCTGAGAAGGTCTTCACTCAACAGCACTGATAATGACAACTATGACATAGGTTATTTTTGTTTTACACCAGAGCATCATGTGGTAATGCTTGTTGACCCTTAAGAATAAGTGTTTTTGTCCAATACTATGTGTTACAGAATATTAGGTTTAGTGAATTTTTAAAACGTGATGTAATTGCAATAAATTGAATATAGTTTAATAAATATGGAAAATACAAGAAAGATAATGACTCCAGAAAATATCTAGTGTCAGGCCTATACCTTGGTGGAGTGTGCTGTTGTCACAGGCCAAATTATAGATATATAATCTGTAGCATTCCCTTTGCTGCAATCCTGTAATTGACGCACTGACACCTATATCATAGGGACATGAACAGTTTATTTACATAATATGTTTGAGTTAAACAGTTTCAGGGACAAATTGCTTCGAAAAACATTTACAGGTCCGCTCTTACACCGAAGCCTGGTCCTTTAGGAGGCTCTGTCAAAGAAGTCAATCCACCTGCAGGCTCACATGAAAAGCGCCCGCCCCTGTAGAAAAAGGAAATTATAATGTTTATAATAGTAAATTCTACAAACAAATGTCATAGATCCACCAGAAAACCGACTATATCATGATGGTATTTTGTATGTACCTGGGCCCAGGTGGTGGGACTCTGCCTGCTTTAAGTTCATCAATAATTTCGTCAATGTCCTTAGGTGTGAGGTCCTCCTGGAAACAAGACAAAAGGAGGATAAATTATTACAAATAGAATAGAGCAGTGTTTCTCATTGCTAGTGATCTGGATTATTAAGATCCTTCAACCTGTATGAGCACTTTCTCATCCCATTAAATGAAATCCTAAAGAGAGACTGGGAAATTAAGAGGCAATACTTTAAATACTACTTTTGCTATATTACAAAAGGATCCTATGATGATGATAACAAATTCTTAATAAAATACACAAAAGGCAGGTTTTTAGAAAATAATGGGAAAAAAAATAACACTATATAAATTAATAAATAACCGTTATCAGGAATAGAAGGTCATGAAGAATAATTGTGCCCTGTGATTCTTTTTGCTTCCAAAGCTGAATCTGATAATAATGGTCAGTATGTTGCCTTGTATTATCCTGTATTAGCAACTAAATGTGAACAATGTGCTATCATAGATAATGACACTGTCAGTTCAAATCCACCTCATGAAATAACTTTAAGGTTTTCCTAAAATCAGTGCTAATGAGGTAAAAACTGACTAATAAGTGAATAACTTTTACTCTGTTTTTGACCCAGGCAAACCAAACTATTTTCAGCAATTTAAAGTGCATTAAGACTGAATCAGACATTTATATTATATCTGCTTTCCAGGCTTAAAAAACATAAACAGCCTGATGCATGTCTTTGTTTACAGACAATGTGGAATAAAACTAAATGCGTGTAATTTGATGACTTAATTACTCTCATAGCTAAAAACTGCAGTAATTTCCAACTGTTAGTTACGCAGTTAAAATGTTAAACTCAGTCTAACCTGTCTTGGTGTTAACACATTGCACCTTCTTTCCTCCAATGATGACACCTCAGCAATTTCAGGTGTTACTGAAAATATCTCTACTCTCAGTCGTATTTACTTTAATTAGGTCATTCATTTGTGCTAAGCTTGCAATAACTACATTCCCCATGGCAATTCAGTGCAGAATTTGTTACATAAAATGTTAAACCACAAATCTAAAAAGCAACGTTTTCATATCATATCTGGGTCATAAAGTTGATCTTTTTCCAAACTGAGGTCATGGATGAGACAAGATTATTATTCCAGCCATATCATTATCATTATTGTTATTATTAACTTCAGATTGATTGTTTCTCTGTCATGGTTTCAGTTTCTCCCCTTTCATTTGTTTTGAGCCTTCTAAGTGTAGACGTTACCACACCTGCAAAAGAAACTGTAGAACTCTTGAAATGGTCTGAGAGATGTATTCTCCGCAGACATTCTTTGCAAAACTAATTTCAGGTTTTAACTTAATTTAGTTATAATGTTCAATAAGGAATCCGTCTCCACAGACTTGTTGAGTACTCACATAATAGTTGTCATTGATCTGGACCATTGGAGCATTCACACAGGCACCCAGGCATTCCACTTCTATTAGCGTGAACATCTTGTCTGGAGTAGTCTCTCCAACCTTGATACCTGTGGATAAACAAATTAAGACGTGCTTAAAATTAAGCTAATCTCCTCCGACGAGCTACAGACGATGTTACTGACACGTACGAGTGTTAACTCAAGAAGTATTACCTGACATTACACAGCTCAATGTAAGTTATAACAAAAAGTTGAAGTAGGAAAGTGCTCTATTAAATGCCACACAGACTGAAGTCATCTAGCTTGATTTCACCCTTGTATGTCCTCTTGTTTGCTGCTACAGCTCACTGTTGTTTGAATTGCAGAGACAACTGTATATTTACATGTTTGTTCCCAATTTCTGTTTATTCCAACTATACACAATAAAAATGAAAAAAAAAAAGCTTGTTTTCATCTGCGTTTTCATCCCTTCATTGGTGTCCCTCCATAAAATGGAAAATGGCTCTCTTACCCAGTTTTTTTTGGATGGCCTCCAGGATGCTGTCTGAGTTGCACAGCATGCAGGGTGTTGTTGTGCAGATCTGAATGAAGTATTTTCCCACGGGCTGACGCAGGAACATCGTGTAGAATGTCGCTACTTCATACACTCGCATCGGAGCCACTTCCAGCACCTCGGCGACCTAAATGAAAACAATTAGAAACATTAATTGAGGTTCGCTTACATGACACATACGTCATAGTACTAATGTATCTGAGGATTAGAAAAATCAAATATGCATCACACAGCTGTAAAATGATAGAAAATCACTGTGCCTTGTTCATGGCGGAGATGGGGAGCCATCCGTGTTGCCTCTGGGCTACATCCAACACTGGGATGGTGGCTGCCTGCTTGTGTCCAAGAGGGTACATTGAAATGATGGCCTCAATCCTCTATAGGGGGGAAAAGAAAATAGTCATGAAATTATGGATGTGGAGTTGCTAAACGAGACAAATTTAAAATATCACATGAAGCTCACACAGAAGCATTAGCTGCACAGATATATAAAAGAAGTACTCAGGGTTGGGTGATAAAATAATAATGATACAGGATTGTTATAAAACTTGAACATAAATACATACTAAATATGTATAGATCAACCTGTCACACAGAAGAAATATGGTATCGTTAGTCTGCAGTTTTGGGCTTTTTAGTGTTTGCCTATTTTCTACCACAATGGCTTTTTTTGAGCTACCCATGAATAAAGTGGATGTGAAAAAACAAGATAGAAAAGTGAGTGGAACCGAGAGGCACAAAAGCTCAGGAAATCGTTGAGAATAGAGGGAACACAACAACACATATGTCAAGTGGTTTGGAGCGACCAAGTGCAGCATAAAACTGTCTGCAAAAGATGCTGTCGCTCTGTGCTGACCAAGATGGGAAACACAACCAATCTTTTCCATCCAGCAATGCACATCTTCTTTCATTTAATGTGAATAAATTACATTCCTAAGTTTTACTAAAATACTCTTGTCTCCAGGCTTCATTTATTATCTAGATATTCACAATTTTCAAATTATGTTGATAAATATCTATATTAATTAATATATAAAAATCATATTTTTCAGCTTTAAAAAAGTCATTTAAAGTTAAATGTAGCAAAAGAATCCCTATTTTAAATTTGTGACGATGACAGATGCTCATATTTCACTGTCCAGTGGTAAATTCCCATATAACAAATTATGTTTTGGCTTTTAAAACTTTATTTTACTAAAGCGAAGGAAACTGAAGCTGGATTGAATTGGAATGCAATAATTAGTAAACAGATACATTGCACCTGGCCAGTACAGCTGTGAAAATATCAGATATTGGCACTGGCTTCGAATAATAAAAAAAACAACATCTGCCCCCAAAATACAGAGGTGAAGTCCGATTCCTTGACCATGAGACAAATACAATATTTGAATTTTGAATTATGCCATGAATTACATGATGTTTGTCAGTTTAATATATCTGATAGACTTTGCAAATTTGTCATCAAGATAGTAAAATACAGTTTAGTTTTGTGTGAAACGGCTCAATCAGCTACATTGTCTCGCACAATAATACTGTATGGTATGTCACCAACACCAACATATTCGTCACCTTGGCACAGACACATTTTCTAAAAAAAAATTTTTTTTTTTTTTTTTTTTTTTTTTTAATTGTCTTTTTTAATTGACAAACAAGATAAATGTGCAATTCATGGCCAAATCAGACAGGATTAAAAAGCATCTTTGCCGGAACTACAGTACATCTCGCATGGAGGTCAGGCAGAAGGGATGGGTCTTCACCTCTCTATGTACTTCTCAACACAGAGGACAACCTTACCTTTTTGTTCTCCTCTGTGAACTCAAACGGAGTATCAGCATTGTTGTCAGGAGTATCTCTATGCTAAAACAGAAAAAAAACAGTGTTAAAGGAGAGTTAACATGATTTACACCAAAGGCATAATTATCCTTATTAATCTTCAAATAACATTTATCAGCCACTTTATATTAAATCCAGCTCGGCAGCTATCGATGTGAAGTGCTCCACAACTACCACTTTCACGTGAGTAACAGGCTTATACAGTAGACCGTGTCTAATAGTATCTGATAAAATATGAATAACCCATCATGTATTGCCAGAGGGGAAAACAGGTGCTGCTATCAGACCACAGAGAAGACTCAACACAGACAACAATTATTTCTGCTTCTGCACATACTGCCCCCTTGTGAGCAGCAAACGTCCTTTATGCAATTAAGAAAAAAAGAGCAATGTTAAACATAATGGTGTTTGAAGTTAATCATCACAAAAACAACATTACTGATTGAAGAGGAGTGGTTCAAAGACAATGCGACCAAACTGAATTTTCCCCAATCACAGACCAAAAACATCTTTACTATCAAGGGGCAGTGAAACCATGGCATGTTTCCATTACATAAAAATATCACCTGTGATGTTTACGTTGCAAGGCACAGCTCTAATAGGCTCTAAAGGCTGCTCCCGGGATAAAATTAGAGCTTTCGGAAAACAGATGCCTTTGGGATTAATTCAGCGAAAATGGAAGCACAAACATTGCTGAGTCACTTTACAAATAGGTTTAAACGGCTAAGTAATTTGAAACATTAAAATAATGACCACCTGTAAGTAACAGGTGAATACAGTTTGTAAAACTCAACTCAGCTCAGTTTGCTGTTGTGAGAGATTTGTTTATATATTGGTATTGTGTGTAAACACTTGAGTAAAACAGATGTATTGCATTGTATTATACAGTCAAATACCCAGTCTCCCAAATGTGGAAAGGAGAGTGCAGGAAAAGAAGATTTTGATTTATTCATGTTGTTTAGTCTTGTTTTGTGAGATTTAGCAACACATCTGTTTTCGTTACTCATTTAAAATGCATGAACTGGAAGATAATTTATTTTCAGTTTACTATTAAAATTTGTCAACAAAGTAATATCTCCCACACTGTCAGGTCACCAAAATTAAAGAACAAATGGACTAACTGGAAAAAGTGTTGGTGTGTTTTATGAGTACATTATGATGCATTAAGGCATGGCTAAACACACTGACACAAGGGCATAGAGGTCAGTGAGGAGGACAATTAATATTAATACAAATCAAGACAATATTTTTTATATTATT
>OMLP01012954.1:0-26075 GCA_900302685.1 Spondyliosoma cantharus | reverse complement strand
CATTTATTTATACAATATACTCATATATTTATTTTTTCAAATTATTTTGTTTTCCTAAGGCACCTTTTATTTACATGAATAATAATAATAATTATCAGAAGAAGAAGAAGAAGACACACTTTATTAATCACCTTAGAAAGTCTTTTTTAATTAGACCACATCATTTGCGTTAGACAATAGACTAGTTTATCATTATTTCTATCCTCACAGTATATAAATTTGCGACCTCTGATAACATTTTCAATTTGATTTAGATCTTTAACAGCCTATTGTCTTCTTCAGCTACCATTACATTGAGCACAAGTGGGCGTGGTTTGAACTCTGCTGCTCTCTCGACCTGATCTCTCTGTAGATACAAGCAGGTTCATTCTAAGGTAAGAAATAAAACATGATTCCTAGAGGCAGGTGATTATACACTGATGAAAACATAAACACAAATTATATCCAATTTCTGCAGCTAATTCTCCCACAGTTACACAGAGTGGACTTTAAAGTATTCCAAATGTCATTTGTTTTTATAGATTGATCGCCCCTTAAAGATTATACATTTTTGCTAACATTTTGACAAGGCTGAAAAGATGCTTTTTACACCTCAGCTATTCCAGTGTCAAAATCATTTAAGATATTAAAATCTTTCTGTCTCACAACCCAGAAAAAGTCACCATCATCTGATAAAAATCTGTCCACCCTGACAAATAGTTACAGTCAATAATACAAAGGGGACAATGTTTGAACACATTTATTCTGCTTTCTGTCTGCTGTTTGTGAACATTGTGTTTGAGTGTGACCTGTGTGTTGATTCCTGCGGTGGCCAACTGATGAGCTGCCACAAAAAAGGAATGACCTTTCCCCACCTCTCCTTTGGCCATCATGTGTGAAAGACATTAACCCTTCAGGTTCCTTCAAACAAGCCACAATCAAAGGCTGCGGGGAGCCCTGTGTCAGTATTTATGGCTGTGGCGCTGTGGTTCATTTCCATTCAATGCAGCTCTGATAAGCAACTTGTGATAGCTGGGCAACAGCCATCCCCCACCGCTTTTCTCCAGGTTGGCAGATAATAGATATAACAGAATGGGACTTCTAACTGCCTTGATTCACACAAAAGAATGACAAAAAGGTATTGTGAATGTGTAGAATGACTGTGCTCTTAAAATGAGGAAGTGAACAGTGAATTTGCTCTAAAGGATATTTTAAATTTGGCTTCTTCACACTGGGCTTCTTTACAATATTTCTCATTTGCTGCAGCTGACCCCATCATTAGTTACTTCTTCCAAAGCTGATGCTTCCTGCCAATTATATTGACATTCTATCAGTTTGTATTATGTCTTTCCTCATTATGACTTTAATCCATTGGAAAGCTTCTATAGAAAAACATTCAACATGGTACTGACCGTTACATTTAGTAATAGATTCCTCTTCTGTTGTTCGTGTTGTCTCCCAGCTTCTGCCTCTGTCAGACATTTTCCAATATCTTTCTCCAACCCTATCATTAGCATTTTCAGCATGCGACTCCCATAGAGGCTGTCATCAGCTTCACTGGTCACACAGCTCTGTAACCATACAGTTGAGCCTATAGCAAGTCTTCTCTGCCAGTCAGAAGTAATGCATTAACATGAAAATCGATGGTGGCTCAGCTGGCCTGATCCACGATGGCAGAGTGCCAGAGAAAGCAAGTCAATCATGAAGCACTAGATTATTTAATAGATACAGCGGGATATAAAACCCCCAGACAAGATCATATCTGTCTGTCACTGTGCTGTAATTATCTAATATCTCGCTACCCTCCTCTAAACACATACATCAGGATTGTTTGTTTGTCTACATGTAGACGTCTCGTCTCTGCAGCATCCTGACTCTTGTTCTGTGACCACCTGGCACCTGGTTTGCTAACAGTAATGACGAGTGGAAGATGATGGCACATTATGCTCATGGAACAGAGAACCTCCTAGTTTCTGCGTCCACTAACCATCCAACATTTCATTTGCTTCATCTCCTCGATGACATTAAGCTACCCCGGTGTAGAAGGGAGAGATAGAATGGGTGACAAGATGGGGGGAGAAATAAGAGCCGAATAAGAGAGACTTTGATTGATTGTCCTGAAAAGAACTACGAGAATCGAACTATGAGATCAGCTCTTAGGGTAATCCATCAGTCCTCATACAGGGAGGTGAGTGCTGGAATGCAGGAGAAGCAGGCTGGTGAAAACAGGTGATCTGAGATGGCATCAGGACGTTATATTCCCCATTCACTGATTTAAATGTCATGTTGTATTGATATTTAAAAGCATACTGCATCTTTGCTGATACTTCTTGCCAGTGAATGTTTCCATATCCGTCTTTATATTTCAGCTAAATTCAAATAGGTAGAGGTCTGAAGTCAAGGCTTAAACATGGTTGACACTATGTCGTTTGAGGGAAGAAATTTTAATGAGAAGACAAAGAACTGCATTGGCTGAGTTTTCTTCCTAAATAAACTAAATAAAGAAATGCTCTTTGTTACTTTAATAACTGTATAAACCAATTTTAGCGCAATGCAATTCCATACTGTTTTACTTTGTTTATATTTGGTGGACCTGCCACTAATCTAGTTTCAAACAGTGATCTGGGGACCTTATTTTCCTCTGAGAACAGATTTCTTATCCAGTTACAAAAAAAATTAAAAAAAATAGTTTGTGTTATTACCTACAATTACCTACTATTACAAACATTCAAATTCTGACTTTAAATATATTTTCCAAAACAACATTGTGCGTCTTTAAGGTGAACTTCAGAGGGAGCTGTGTGATGTCTAATTAATACTCTCAAGTAAAGTCACCATTGGTTCAGCATTGGTTTGAAAATTAAAAAAATCTGGGGGCGTGACGTTGGAAAATGTTGTTGTCAGTTAGCTCAGCAGCAATGACAAACAAACTAACAGTGACATAATTCATGATTTTGCATGGAAATATTTTGATTATTCTTCACGTGACTCTACTCAAATCTGGGGGCACCCAGGTGGCTAGCTAAAGTAGGATCCTTCTGTTCCCCAACTTACAGAATTTTAAATCGGTTCCAGTTGTATCTGCTTTTCTACCGTGGACACAACTACCAAAGTCACAGAAATTTCCTTCTATTGTTTAAAAAATGTTTTGCCTTCCATTCATATTCTCAATAAGTCTTAGTGGTATGTTATATTGTTAAGGCTAAACGCACTGCTCCTCTTAGTAGCTTGCTCATGTGCACCTAGCAGAAGCACTATTTATAATAATATGATTCTAGATTCAAGTCTTAAGTGTTAGAACTAGCATCTAAAGATCTGGTAGAAACCACTGGCATAATATATAAAGACAGACAACATGTCTCCATCATTTGGAGTTTGCACCATAGTGATTGGGCGATGGAGCGAGTTCCGGCCATACACCCACCTGCTCAATCGCAAGCTGGACTCAGCTGTCAATCAATGTTTCACCTCCATTATATAGCGTTAAGTAACTTTAAAGCGTTAAAAAGAAACTTATCAGGAAAACAAATACTTGAACATACGTACATCAGCATGATAATAACTACTGAAAATGTACTTGACATTTACCGTGTTCCATCTTCGAACGTGCAGGGCGGGGTTTATGAACTATAGTGTAGCCAGCCACCAGTGGCTGATTCATGTTATATATCTCAAGAGTGGAAACAGAGGTTGAACAAAGGCAAGCTTGCACTAAAGCAAGATCTTGAGCACTTGATATGCATATTTGTCCTATATTCTATAATGAGTGACTTACAGTATGTTTGTGTGTGCTTGTGTGTTAACAGTGGAAGGACAAAAACAAATCATGACACACTCACAGAAGTCTTTGAGCTCAGCTTGTGTCAGGGTAACTGCGTTGCGGCCTGAAATAGAAGCCTTAGCTGTACGGGTTCTCAATGGTTCATGCAATTTGCTATCTGATAACTTATTAATTGGAAGTCGTGCTGATAGATTCACATGAATAAAAGCACATTATAAAGTGTGTATCTCACTGCCCACTCCACTGTGTGACTGTCTAAACTTCTTATCTAATCCTAAACATCTCTCCAGTGTCCAAAGAAAAGCCCTCCCTCTGCTCAAATACACTGTTGCTGGCCACAAATCAGTCAGATCACCTGGAATACAAAACCGTGCAATAAACATTATTATGGATTTCTGTGTTGGTGTAAGATTCATTAGATTGGGGAAATCCCTTTCCCATGCTCAGAAATTACATGTCCACCATTAATGTCCACCATCAACACTGTGTAGAGGAAAATGAAAGGCAATTGGAGACATTTATTTACTCTTATATGCAGTCATCAAATATAGTTTTACCAATTAAGTTGAGCCAGAATTAAGTGAGATAATTCCACCTGTATAAAAACCTTCAAGGAGTCAATACTTGATTTGTGGAACAAATTTGTTTGCATTACACACCTCGCCCTATTGGCTGATTTTCCACCCGATTCTTGAAAAACACAGACTCAGTTTGACATAAATTGACATAGAGATGGATATGAAGGCAGTGTGGCCCAGTGGAATTACAATTCATTTCCTGACATGAATAGAAATGAAAGTGAAGTGACCCCTGCCAACCATAACTGAAGCCAGACAGCAATGAAGAAAGGATATGTCTGAAAAAAGAAAGTGGTTCAGAGTGGGGAGGCTTGACGGAGGGTGACCCCTGTTTGCACTGGCCCATGTTGTATATCGGGCACATCTTGCCTTGTCAGATGAGGCCTATGTTTTCATTTAAAAGAAGTCAAAGCACGCTGCTGTATGGCTGTGGATCCCTGCCAGATGGACCAACACATGGCCGGAGCATTGTCATTCAGCTGCGGCGTGTGCTGCGTCACTCTTAATAAAGCACAAGTGCATAAATTCAAAAGCTTTACGGGGCGATATGGAAATTTGTGTCATCTGTTACTGTGTGTTTTGGGATTGGAGCGCGCGTTTGCTTAACTTTACACACAGTGTCAGTCACATTTATTTCATCTTACATTTCAGACAAGTGATGAAGTCTATTCCTCTAGAATCAATTGATTCCAGGAAATTCTGTTTATGTACTAATTTCAATTAACAAGTACATTCTGCCGGAAAAGTTATCACTGCAAAATTATGTTTGGTCAGAGATAACAGGTATCACAACTGTAATTATTAACTGTCTTCTTTAGCCCAGGCTGTCTTCATCAGGCTCTGCGTGTGTTCCCATACAACAGGGTGTTTGGTGCATCATTTGACTCTGCTACAGCACTGCAGCCAAGGCGAAGAGCTATGAAGAGTATTTAATAACTGTTACAGCAAAAAAGGGAATGCTGACAGGACATTTTCTATCATGTAAATTGGTAAGTTAATCTAATATTTACTCACACAAAAATGCCTATGTTTCAATCCTAACTAGACAACTGCACATTGTGGATCTCTTAAACTTGGTGCAGCATATTTAAACATTAGCAAGAACGGCATTTAGGCCTAATATTGTCCAATAATGAAGTATATGGAAATCACTTTAAGTAATATCTGTGATAAATACTAAGAAATGTATTAAGTGCATTTTCTATTCGTGTTCTATTAGCTGCAATAGTGTAAAATGGATAAATCAGAACCAAACACAAAAAAGCAATTGAAAGTGGTCTGTCACTGCTGTGCCTCTGTAATTACACAGCTTTGTTAGGTGACATAACTAATGTATGGCTCAGAAAGTTTGTAATGTAATTTCCCTACTGAAAGAGAATATTGTCCTGAAAGCTATTAATGAAAGAGTGAATCTTTAGATAGATTTAAATCTGAAACTCATACCTGGTTACCATGGTGACTCAGCCAGTTTAAAAGAAATCCACCTTACTGACACTGAACACTCTGTGTTTGGGCTCAACATACCGGGCAAATGCACTGATCTTGCTTTGTAGTACAACCCCTCGGGATTAGCATCCTGGGTCTGGTGTATGGTTAGCTTTAGGAAACCGATGCCCTTTGGTTGAAGTTTTTAAAAGACTGTGATTCCAGATAAATGTAAATTTAGTAAATAAAATGAATGAACAGCGTCCTTCACACACGGAATTCAGCTGAAAGTGCTGTATAATTCAAAATCACAGATTTAAACCCATACACACGTACGAGGAGGAAAAGAGAAAACAGCATTAACACAGTCTCCTTGGAAGGATGAAAACAGACTGCTGCTAATTATAGGCTGTAATACAAAGATAAAGTTTTGAGCTGTCATTTGAAACTATCCACTGAGTCAGCAAATCTGACATCTCAAGGCAAAGTGTTCCATTTTGGGGGGACATTGCCTCTGAAAAACTTCCCCAAAGGTTTTTGTGGTGACCTTGGGAAACAGGGAAAAGGACATCTGTTGAGGATCTTTGTGTTCCTGGATGATCATAAAACAAGGGGGAGTTTGTGATGTAAAAGTGGGCAAAGCCATTGGTGCTGTGAAACGCCCTGTCTCGCTCTTCTAGTCACTATCGACTTTTTTTGTATCTATATTTGAATTATTGATTTTTCTGCTACGGGGGCAGTGGAAACAAGCTGTGAGGACTGACATGATCACCTTTAAAGATGATTCTAAACGTGATAGCAAACAGCTGTTTACTTTCATGTCCAGCACTTTGGGAGTTGTGTGCCTGGCCACCTGGTGAATAGGCTGTAAGTCCGATATTAACTCTCTCTTATCTCTGTTTGTGTCTTGCTCTTTAGCTGTTTAATGCTCCACTATGTTCTGCAGTCCCTAATTGTTTTTTCCCTGAGAAGGGCTGCCTGCTGAAAACGATACTAAGAGAGCAGTGAGAGTGAACCCAATAAGTTTTGATCCAGACAGCTAGATAATATGCTTCATCACCACAAGTAAACCCCATTAAACCTATCATATTTGCAAATTGTGTTTTGATGCACTGTTGTCATGAAAATGTGGATTATAGTCACTTTGACGTTCATGAAAGATTGAGGTTTTGGTTAAATGATAATAAAGTTAACACAATATATCTCAAGTCATGTCAGGTCATTTCTGCCACTTTAAATAATTTGAACCAAGTGCTTCAAGTGCCTAAACAGAGGCATGCAACTGATTAGAATAAAAGGTTGCTATGGTATTGAACTGAAAACACATAGGGGTATATGTCTATCTATCTATAATGAGATAGTTCTTTCAAAATTTACTTTATTCTTCTTTTGCCTGAGGAGCACATCTCTGTATTTCAGTCTCAGCAGCAATCCACTCTGCTGTATTCTGAGCACACAATCCTTCCTGTCCACTGAAGCTGTGTTTCTGAGGCAAACCCTGGGAAGCCAGGTTAAAAGACCAGCACACACACTGTATGCAGTAGGTGATGGGCGAAGGAGGGGGTGGAGGGGTCCGCGGTCTGCTATTGTTGGCACACATTATTTAATACCTCAAGCTTGTTAAATATGGAACCATGGCTTAGGGAAAATATGAGGGAAAACAACAAATTGCCTTACTATCATTTCCACTGAATCGGAATCAAATTGCCCTCTGGCGGTGTGCAACTCAAACACACACGCTCTGACACACACAGTTTGCTGCAAGCAGCTGGACCAGGTTCTGGGGCTTTTATCCCTGTGATCTCCCGCTCAGCCCAGTCCACTGTAGCCAATATAAAAGCTGGCAGAGTGAACAGCAGTTGAGCCAAACCAGGAACCACAGTGACCATTTCAAATAAGTGGTATTCAAAGTCACAGCCACACATTTGATGTGTGTTCATTATGAAGAAGAAATCATACATACTGCTTGGCTAACATTCTGAATGACCATTAACTTTCCAACTGTAGCTGGTTTTGCATTTTCATCTAGAGGACTGCGTCTTATATAAGCAGCATTGACGGCATATTTTGACTTCATCATAACCGCCACGGTTTTTTGTCAAACAAGTCTTTTGGAATGACTTCCACAGTTCAAATGACATCTATGTAGATGGATGACGCTGGCTGATTCTATTTTAATTTTTAGGTATCTTGTAGACAAAGTTTCTCTCATGAACATTGACAATGTTAGTGTCACCATCAGCAAGGGTGGAAACACCTGAGTCCGACATCTCTGAAACATCTTTTAGAACATTTCTTTTTATTTGATTTTATTTTTAGCTTACACTTATTTTCTTCTTGGTATTTCTTGGCACTACCAGGTTATTCTAGATATCTTAATGTCTTTTTCAAATCTTTTCTTTTGATTTGACACCAGTATTGTGGAAATAAGGAGTGACATATCTGAGATGTCAGTATGAACTGGTCTCTGATTAGACAGACAAGACATATAAAGAATATTACGAGCCAACGTTCACGTCTATTGGTTCTTACCCAACCTTCACTGACCCATTATCCCATCCCACCCACATTCTAAAATTCCCCCAGTGGTTACAGAAAAACACACATTAAGTGAGAGGAAAATACAAGTACACTGAATATCCCTGGTTTTGCTCGATTTCAGTTCCTGTTTATGTGTACAGTCCTAATCCTGGCATCGGTGCCCTCTACAAAAAAGAACCCCACAAAAACATAAAACTAAGTAAAGGTGATGATGGATGAGGTGAGCTACTTGTCCTCACCTTCAGTTGACAGTATGGCTGTCTACTGGGACATTAAAAGAAGTGTGTAAGGAGGAGCTGTAACAACGCATGGATCTATAAATTGTTCCAAGTTAAATCAGGGTCCATCTCCGTGTGCAGGCTTGCAGACAGAGAAGGAGAAAATGGATTTCAGGAGTGCGGTCACAAATCCTGATGTACTGTACAGCGGCCATCGTATGAGTATAAATCCAGGGGATCAGCGTTCTCCCTGACCTCAGCAAGAACGCTACCCCACAATCACCCTCCTGTGAATGAGGCTACTGCCATCCCATCTCATCTCGGGCTCTCCAGGCTCTCCTTCTCCTTCACCTTCCTTCTCTCCGTGCAATCTAACTTTACAAGACCAACTCCAGCATTCAGGTGCTCTCGGCAGACCTGTGTCGGCAATATGTGTGGCCAAGTCATTATCAAGGCAGGGGCTGGAGAAGATGGTCTATCTGAGTGTGAAGGGGAGTTATGAGCTGAAATGGTGCAGTAGCTGGTGACATTCACCTAGATGCTGTCGGACACAGGAGGTGTCTGCTGTTACTGAAACTTTCTTATTAAAATGTGGCATTCACCTAAGACTTTGAAAAGATGTTTGACCTCCGCTTCTACTTCTCTGATTCCTGTAATTTCCTCTATGATTAAACTTTCCACTGGCAGTAGGATTACATAGCTTTCGCAACCCATTCAAACTAACAGAAGAACCAAATTTCTGAACTAGAATTGAAATCAAATGGATGGTAAAACTAGATGTCAGATAATCATGGGTTTAAAATGTCAGCCCTCTTATAGTTGATCTCACTAAAAACATTTCAGCAGGATGGCGTGGTATTGCAGGACTAGGCAGTATACACTTTGGTGAGCGTATCACCCCATGCTCATTATGTTTCAAGAATTTGCATACATTCAACACATTTTTTGCCGGAAAGCCTTCAGGTAGTCAGGTTATCTGGTACAGAGATGGAGTTTTTTCAAAGTAAGTCTTGCTGGATGAATGGACTTCATCAAATACGACTCCAATGCTGGTATTCAGTGTTCGTAATCCACGTGTGGTTAGATGGTTTTGATTTTTACTTTTAGACTTACTGAATTTATTGTTTTCAGGTATTTTAAATATTTTTTAAGTTTTCAGTTGCAGTTTGGTTATGTTTAGGTAACACAACTACTACTTCTACAAGTTTTTACAGATTCCCTTCTTAAAGTGCGTGAAGGGAGAAAATTATTTAAAAATATTTTGTTAATTTCCCCTCAGAAACCTAGTTTATATACCCAAAATAACTCCAAACAAATAGAAATGACTGAAGTGTCTTCAGTGGTGGAGGAAATGCAGGAAGCTCCACTAAATGATGTAGTCGACTTTTTACCGGGGCCATGGCCCTGTCTCAGATTCCTTTCTAATTTACTTTAAAAAATCTTTAAAACGTTTTTCATCCAGCTTGCTGACAGACCTAGCAGCCGACTGAAAAGATTAAATGTGGCTGAGGAAGAAAGAGAGGATAGGAAAGACTGCAGAAGGAAGAAATGGAAAGTCAGCAACAGTAAAGTTCATGGCATGGTGAGTACTAAGAAGACTGTAAAGGAAATACATGGACAAAAAGTGTGTTAGGACGTTTGTCTTCCATCCGGTGCCCGAAGAGAACAGAGAAAAATAACAAATAACAAACGCAGGCACTTTCGAAGCCTGCGTTCTTCTCTGTACAGTTGCTGATCGATACCAATGGCTTCTCAATTTTGCCGTGCAATGAGTTCTCAAAAAAAACGGTGAATGGGCATTACGCCCCCTCCCTCCTCTGACTGAATCCAATTCCATAGACAACTCCAGACTTGCCCATAATGGATTCTCTATTTCATGGGCTTTGGCTTGTGTTCCTATGGCACTTGGTTAATATTTCAGCCCGCTGTCTCTCTTCCCCGCACAGCCCACTTTGTTGTATTGATTTATTTGTGCATCCCCCTACATACCACCTCTGTGGTGGGAAGACGATCTATTATGGAATTTAATACCTTTCAAAGAGCTCATTTTCTTCTGTTTTTTTCTTCTTTTTTTTCCTAGAAAATGTCTGGGGATGCTGAATGTTCCATGCTGAATGGGAGTGGTCAGAAGAGGTGGTGTCATTTACGCAGCGATGTCCTCCGACTAACAAACATGAAGTGTCTAATTTGTTCCTTGGTTGCAAAGCATCTTTCACACCACATATAGATAAGAACTGCACTGGTGGGAGTTAGATTAAGCAGTTGGCTGAGAGGGACGACTTCCGTTTCCTGCTTGGGGTTGGAGGAAGCAGCGTAGGATGATACGTGAGGATGTTGAAGGATGCCCGGCGCACAGCTGTGGAGGAGGAAGCCTGAACCCAGGACACACAATCGCTATCCTTCCTGTATCCTGCCGCCTCCGCGGAACACCTGCTCAGTTCATTAGAATGGCAGTCTTCCTCACGCATGCACAGTGAATCATAAAGCACCATAAACTCTGTGCACTGAAGATTTAAATTTTTAATTTAATTTTTTTTTTGATGAGATGAGATGTAGTTTTGAATGTAGAGTGTAATGGAAATCAGTTGCAAGAGCTCTGCTGATAAACTGGAATATGCCGTGCAGTAAAGTATTTTATCCTGCTTGTGTCTGCACAGAGTATTACAGCGCAAATTCAAAGAAATGATGAATTAGCTATATCATGTCAACCTAATTGTCAGGACATGTTGGCAATGTACAGCTCGTTTCTGCAAACCATGATGTGACTCTAGGAAACTTAAGAGAAGATCACGCTTTGGCACCTGTTTTGGTCGCAACGAACATGACTTCCCAAATATATAAAGGGATTTTCACAAATATTGAAACACAATCTCAAATTGCCATCACCAGCTTAGCAGCCTTCCAGCCCTGCTGTAGCTCCACCACTATCCACTCCACCTTGTGATCATCAAAGTCAGGTCATAATCATGTAATGTGAACATGATATGACAAAAAATGCAAAAAATATAATGGGAAAGATGAGCAAATGGACCAGTAAAATAAAGTATCCTCTGCTGCCCAAAACTATCTATTCTTCAGGAACTGATCGAGCTTCTTGACCTGTTGACCTGCACTAGTTAGGATGATCTTGCATTTAGAAACTCGATGTCTCTGCCACTAAGTATTATAGTATTCAAAATGTAAACATTTGTAAAGAAACTGCAACCAGAGTCCCACTGAAAATTAGACAAGAAGCTTCATGGAAGCAGTTGGGATCAGCCATGAAAACATGCAGACAAAGATGGCGACATATAGGCATGCTAACAACATTTACGAGTAACATGTATGAGTGAGAGCATTCAAATATGCCGCACCAAAAAATATCTTTGTCATTGTTAGCCAACATTTTAGCTGCTCATGTCAAACTAATCCCAGACGATGAGGGGTATTTTGGAGAGCAGGTGAGTGAATAGTGTCCACTTCCTTGAAAGGGAAGGATCAGGCAAATCAATCGAAGCATATTCTGAGTGATCATCCACTGATCAAATATTTCCACCATGACAAGGGTGATCTCTTTCAAGATGCCCCTCAAGAGAAACAAGTCAGTGAATGGTTTGATGAGCATGAGACGATGTGAATCATACGGCCTTTGCAGTCACCGGGTCTCAACCCAGCCGAAACACCTATGGGAGATTTTGGAACATTTTCCGCTGCAATCATCCAAACACCAAATGAGGGGGAAGGAAGAATGCTGTTCATCTCTATGAGTCTCCAAGATTATATCATCTATTCTGATTAATGACAGGTATTCTTCTTTAATAGACAGTTAGGATGAGAGATGCGTGACACCACAAAAGCTGTTTTCAGAGGACTAAATGGACTGAAGTGCACTGACTGATTCAAAGCATTTAACAGTAGTTAACAGTGCAGCGTTGAAATGTTTGCACTACTGAAAAGGCTGTGAATCAATCGGTGTGCTCCAGTTTTTTGTCCTGTGGAAGTTTGCTGTCCTCGAGCTGAGAAGCACCCAATTCAGCTGCATTTTGTTTAAAAAAATGTGTCCTGATTCAACCACAAACGCTGTCAGTCACAGTCAACACTTTCCACACGGTATTGGGTCTGTCAGATGATTCCAGCCTCAGTGTTTAATCAAGTAGCAGTCAGATTTAGGAACTGACTTGCTGGAATAATCTAATTACCCAGAAGGAAACTCCAATTAGTCACAATTATCGCAGAAACACTAATGAAATTACAGAGGAAACAGGCGTTCATGAAAACCTGTCTGAAGAGACAATGATAAATAGATTTACAATTAGGACAATTCAATTGTAAAATTACAGAGCATAAGATGATTACCTTCATCTCAACATAATGGTTGATGATGGTTGTGCGTGATAATTGCATTCTGCAAATTACACTCTTTATAAATTAACTTAGAATAGATTGTTTTAGTGCGTGCTGTATAGATTTTCGGGTCAAACTGGAAGTAAATCGTATTGTGAGGGACAAATCGGAGGATTTCAGTTAACTGTGTTTCTAATTGCAAATTCCAGCAGGGAACAAATAACTTGTCTTTTGCAACAAAAAAAAAAAGAGGAGTAAAAAGGAAATGCAGGATAACTGCAGTACTTCTGTGCATGCAGCTCGGTTGTATCTTATAGCTATCCGCAGGTCTGATCCCTGACTGAGATGCTTTATCTAAATGGCAGCTATTAGTGAGTCATTAGGGCTCGTAGGCCAGTGTGGAACTGCTTCATAATATAAATGTTTCAATGAAGTGATGGTGATTACACAAAGGTGGACTTTAAAAAGTTTAATGAAGGATGAGAAGGTAAGAAATAATGACATGGCCTGACACATAAACATACACGCCTTCCTTTACATTTGTTCAAACTAAACTCTCACTGCAAATTTAGGGATAGGGATACTGGTGACATTTAGATAAATGTTGAGTTTTGTGTAATTTCTCAGTGCGTGCTGCACTGTGCTGTGATTTATGCATGCTGCAGTGACTGTGCATTTTAAAACGCAATCTTTACAGTGTCACAGACAACGATAACATGCCTCAGTAAGGTTTGTGCCAGGCGAAACATTATTTCCGGACAGTGGTGACACAATGTTACTAAGTACATTTACTCAAGTATTGTGCTTACTGTACTTTACCTGAGAATTTCCTTTTTCTACTATTTTTGTAAACTTCCACTCCATGACATTTTAGACACAGATATTGTACTTTATACTTGGCTACATTTATTTGACAACTCTAGCTACAAGTAACTGTGCGCAGTCAGTTTAGCACATTTTTTTTAATAATTCATTTTATCAGCAATCTTAACAAAAAAATGCTGAATATTGCATCCGATAATCGGCTAACCCATAGTGTGTATATGCATGTCAAAATACTGTATTCATAATTTTGTTTGACTTGTTCCTTTGATACTTACGCACATGTATTGTTAGAACATTACTTTGAGAAAGTAAAGTACATTTGATATCAGATACTTTTACTCAAGTACTATTACTATACTTTCACTTTTACCAAAGTAATTCTTCAATACGATATCTTTACTTTAACTCAAGTATACCTATTAGCTACGGTCACACTCTGCGGCTGTCAGGTGACAGGAAGTCACCATTACATGATGATGGAACTGAGACCAAACCAAATAATAGCATTGCGTATGACTTAGTTGTTCACTGAGAATACTGACTATTGGTAAATGTTTTCTTCTGCTGAGAGGTAAATGAGCCCTGATGTTTCCAACTATGCTGACTGTGCTGAGACACCGTGATGATTATTAGACAGAGGGGTGGGGAAAAGTTAATATACCTGCAGTGTCTCGTTATCAAATATCAGTCTCTTCCCTAATCGATCAGAAGTATGAATCCTGCTGCTAACTCAGCACTAGCATCTTACCAAAAGGAGCACCAGCCAATCAATCTGCAGTTCTGATAGATTTCTATAATCTGCTATTGTTGTGAGGAAATTTGCCATGAGCACAAGAGTGTGCTGCATGTCCACAGCACAGCAGACGTACATCACGCCCCATTGACAGTAGCATATGTCAGAACTATATTGCCTAGGCATGGATCGATTTCCTCTAAGACAAGATTGTGATGAGGATTGTGGAGAGGGGACAAATAAATTTCAGCCTTCAGCGTCTCATTTCGATATCCCCAACTAGCCAGGCGTAGAGAGGGGAAATCTTCCCTTTCTCCTGATTGTGTTATTGTTCTGTTGTGACCTGGAGATGATGTTAATGAAAGTGATGGTGGTGCGTGTACGAATTAAGCCATTCTATAAAGATATGCATCATATATTCATCTTTTGATCCTCTAGAGTGGAATAATTTCATATCGTGGTAAACTGACTAGGGCAGAAATTATTTCTGTGCTGCACAGGACAAATATTATAATTAAAACAGGAGGAGATATGGGATTTGACTGTAAGATAAAAGGAGTTTTGGCTCCAGCAGCTCTTTTCATGTGTTAAGCGAAAGGAACCATTGTGTTTTGGGGGGCTCACATTTAAAATACGCACACTGATTCGTAGCAGTGTCCTGCTAAAATAAGAATACAGCGGTCAGAGTTTAAAGACTCTCTCAGGGTTTATATTCAAGCATCTGAGCTTGAGAGCAGAACCGAAGGGACGCGAAGGGTGAGCAAAAAAAAGCATAAAACTCCATTTACTCAGCCTGAAACACACTCACATAATACACACACCCACGCTTAAACCAGAGTGGTGCACATAGGTTTATGCTCATATGCAAGCCCACACACTCACACACACAGACGGGGGATTTCAGATCAATGCAAGAGGAGAATCAATGGGAGGTGGGGGTTGGGATTGGCTCATGGCAAAGATATATTTAGAAAGGTAAAAGACCTGCGAGTGGGACGGCTGCAGAGGAGAGAGCAGGAGGAGAATGAAAGGGAGCAGGGGAGAGGGGAGATTCTGTGGAGTTAATTGATTTAAGTGAGGTTGAGGTAGGCGACGCCGCTGGAATGCACCCAGTCTCCCCGAGGTGCTCATTGATGCCAGATGCTGCTCACCTTTGGCAATTACCTGCACATCTGATCTCCATGTCCCACATTACCAGACAAACCATATGTGAACAATCCACTTCTCTCACATCTTCTATTTCCCGTCACTGAGGAAAGTTCTCCCGAACATCAGAACATTTTAACATGTTGAGATGTGCAGTCAATTTAAAAAACACATCTGTTCTTTTTCCCCTCTGCTGCCATAGACTACAGCAGTGTTCAGGAAGTGTGTTTGTCTCGCTGTAGAATTCGGGATTCATTTGAGTTTTCAGGGGCGTCTTAGTTGGCATTATGAATTTATGGTGTGTCAATCTGCCAGAGAAGTACACTGCGAAGAGCAAATGTAAAGCATTTTTCTCTTTTCAGGGCATCCCTTTCATGGTACCTGGTCTACGTATTGACCTATGTAATAACGTCCTTCCTCTTCAAATGAATAAACAACTTTATAAATAAGTGATAATGACCAAAAGCTATTCAAAACACACTCCATTCCAACTGCCACCATTGTGTCTTGTTCTTCACTTAATTCAGATTTGCATAAAATACAGAAGGACCTCATGTTGAAGGTGCATTCATATACATTTATACTTGCAGGTCCCCACAGGGAAAGGACAGTGAGCCCGCCCACACAAACACACATATCCATCAGAGATGGAGAGGGGGCGTTTCGGTGTGCCAGGGAGAGTGATGGATGAAGGTATGTCTGAGGGCGGGACGGGCCAACAGGGAGGGTGTTGCAGATCAGCGACGCCCACTCACCTGCCACAGTCCCATAACAAAAGCCACCAACCCAAGAGAAAAAAAAAAAAAATGAAGCTGTGAAACCTTGAAACACGAGTATATATCATAACACAACACACAAAGATGTGAGCCAACAGTTCATGTAGTTAAATCTGAGGTCAAAGCCCTCAACTTCAGTTTATTTTATTATTATTTGTTTTGTTTCTGCACATGTTTAATGTGTGTATGACTGACAACCCCAATAAAGATCTCTGTCGCCACCTGGTGGTTAAACATGAACACAACTCATTCATGCTTTCTAAGCTACAACAGACCAGACATATCTCATCATATTCCACCAAAATCTAAACACTCTTCAGATCTTCAAACACAGTTGGTCAGTGGGCAATATTTTAAATCTGTCAGCAAGAAGTGACCTGACATACAGGTGGCTCCAAATCATTGATAATCCCTGATATTTTCACGCAAACCTGGAAATAATCAGGAAGCTCGAGCATTCAGAAAGAAAATGAGTATCAGATAAGTATCAGAAGTCAAAGAGGAGATTTCTCAGTGTCGTCTCAAAAGAGGTATAAACCACAACGATGTTCTTATATTCATGGAAAAAATTCAACTTCTCACTTTCATTCGTAACATGATATCATCATCTGATAACACCTCTCACCCCCTGCACCAGACTGCGGAAGCCTTGAGCAGCTCTTTTGGCAGCAGACTCTTACACCCACTGTGTTAGAAGGAGTGCTATTGCAGATCATTCATCCCCACAGCCATCAGACTGTTTAACTCAAGCACTACCTGAACAATCACTTTCCACTGCACTCGCTTTTTTTGTAATTATCTCTTATTTTGTATTTAACTTATTGCGTATTTGTCTGATTCTTTTTCGTGTACCTGTTGCATCTTGAGCTGTTGTAACAAGTGAATTTCCCTGTTGTGGGATAAATAAAGCCTATCTCATCTAATCCGATGAAACACATAGTAGGACATTCAAAACATGCAATGCGAAATAAAAGCATCTTGACTGGTGGCCTCAGACTATATGCACATGTAAAAGGCAATTAAGTGCTGAATGTTCCCTGTAGAGATTTAAAAATCTAGATAGATAGATAGATAGATAGATAGATAGATAGATAGATAGATAGATAGATAGATAGATAGATAGATAGATAGATAGATAGCACATTTTAATCAGATCAAATTGAATAGGACATATGTGAGTGATATGAGTTTGTCCCCCTTGTTATACCCAGTAACCGTATGCTGCATTGCTTAGATTGTTATCTGACATGACCTGTGATCTATCAACCCTGGAAGCAGAAAATAACCAAGGACATTTACTCCAGTGTAGTACTCCACTACAGTGCACAAACAGTGTAGCTGGGTATACATGATACACAATTCAGAATACAACTCATGTATCTCACTTCCAAACTTCTCACTTCGCCCATTTCATTCATGTGATGAAGTCCAGAATACATTCAAATGATTTGCTTCCTTCAATAAGGGAAGTTTGCACTTTTCTCCCCGCGCTTGTGTGGGTTTCCTCCAGGTGCTCTGGTTTCCCCCACCAGTATCATATATATATGATATGTGACATAGATGCAGATACATTTGTATTTCTGGCTCATTTTGTCAAAAATAATCTGTACATGACATTTCTTCAAATTATGTCTAATTTTGGATGGAAACTGCATCATCACAGATTACTTATGTGTGGATTAGATCCCGGCAGAAGCATTACTGTTGGTGATCGAGCGGCACACTGTTATGTGATGCTGACATCTGGTGTTTGATACGTGACATGACACTGACAGAAATATCCCCATGGGAATTCACAGGGGACCTTATTCCCCTCTGCTGACTCTGTATTCATGAATGAGCCCATTAGCTGTCAGACAGCTCCTCATCTTCAGACCTAATGAACATGTTCAAGAGAAGAACACTGGAACAATTAGTTAGTTAAATAGCTAAGAAGCTTTCATGGTCGCATTGAAAAAGTTGGAGCTGAAGCAGTTTATACCTACCAAATGATATAATAGAGAATCCTGCAGTTGGCTGTGAGTCTGATGAGGCCGAGCTTTGCCTATCAGGCCACTAGAGGGAACCACAGATCTACATATTAAGCGACTATCAGTGAGGCAGTAGTAACATGTGAATAATGTTTGAGTGTGTGTAAGCCGCATTGAAGGTCGAACACAATTCATCCCATTTTGCCACGTTTTATGTCGTTAGTCATGCAGGATGCAAAAGCTACATCCTCATTGGAAAAAACAATTTGAGTAGAGGGCATAAAATCTGAGCATACAAAGTCAGACTGGGACCAAATCAGATGATGTACCCTGAAGGTATCCAACTGAGTTTGCCTCTCGTTCGTAATGATTTCCAAAGTTCATCATGTAAAAGCAGCAGTGTCCTTTATCAACTAAGCGCTGTCTTTCTCTTTTTAAAGTAAAAATGTCAGACAGCAAATCAGAGGCTCCTGTGATCCACTCGAGGTCTCCACTATTTTAGCTCTACAGCCGGCCGATTCAATTGGCAGCCCAAAGGCCACATCTGGTTAAAAAGCAACCTCTGAGTGGCCCAGCATAGATCTAATATATGACACAATATATAAACCACACGTGTATATATATGTCTGGCAGACATATTCCTATGCATTTGATATACAAACTGTATAAGTCACCATATTCACTATCATATACCTCATATACCCCAAATTTCCCCATGTGCGAGACTAATAAAGGAATTCTGATTCTGATCAGACTGAATCCTTGTTTAAGTCTATATCAATAACATTCTACTTAGAGTAAGTTTTCTATTCTGCTACAAAATGTCCGGCCCATCTACATATCCTGGTTTTAGAATCTGGCCCAATTGAATATGAATTTAACAGCCCTGCTCTATAGTATCTATATAGTAATTACATAACTAAATAAATGGCTTCTTTGGTTCTGCCCCAATTTTGACTTTTCCTTCATGACATCAGTATGAGTAAAAACATTAAGGGTGCTTTTTTTTTTTTATCTCGTTAACATCTACTCATCAAGTTTACCAAAGCTAAAGTGACAGCCTCCTGTTCCATTCTCCTAATTCAAAAGTTCCCCACTCCCCACCCAAAAAAACATCCAGTGTTGTCTGTGAAAATCAGAACAGTCCTTTGCCTTTCATGAAGCTCTGTCAGAGACGCCCTTTGCCCCTGACATTTGCTTTCATGTGCGGGGGCCTTTTTTGACTGGCAGAGCTCTTTCAAATGCAAAAAGCTTGTTGATGGAGAGAGAGAGAGGGAGAGAGAGAGAGGGGAGGGTATGAAAGGGCACGGAGATGGATGGAGAGACACACCCTGTCCCCTGCCACCTCCCTAACACACCCTTTGTTGATCGCCCTGCTCACCAGGTAGGGAGGCGGCTGCTAATTGGAGGGGTAAATGCTGCGGCACGCATTCTCATTGTGCTTCCCCTGGCGGAGGCGCTCCAGAGAGATGGCAACATGACTCCCCACGCTCCGTCATAGTAGCATGAGGATCTGCCTTGTTTCAAGACATTATCAAAAAGATAGAAACTGTTTTGGAGCCATTTTGACCAATTTTCTAAATATGCAAATATGATTTTCTCCAGGAAAACTGTTGAAAATAATAAATGAATGGCGAAAATAAAATTGTATATGTATAAACAAAATAAAAGATCATATTTCATCAATTTTGTTGTGAAGCAAGACAGAAAATATATAACAAAGACACATTTATTTGTTTTTCTCTTGTGTTTTGTCCATTTTGTGATTCTGTTTCATGTTTTGTTCATTAATTTTAAACACCCTTGGCAATCACACCTGGACATGACTTTGTATATAATACAGTTTTATCCCCTGCCATTGACTAGCTTGTTGCCTGTACACTCTGGCAGGAGCGCTGTTTGTTTCAGGTTCATAACTACTTGTTGTTTTCAGAGGGCCAGAATTTATTCATTTGAAATAAATCCACCCTTAAAATGGCTCTATTTGCTTTGCAGCAAACATCAGCAAATCAGCATAAGGCTTTACTCTGATGCCAGAAATTGGAATTGTTAGACATTGCCAGACATTGATTGTGTTGATTAGAGGTGACGTCACACTGCACTGACTCACACCTTGCGCAGCCTCACCATTCTTTCCCACCTAATCTGTGCTGAGCAGCTCATTCCTTTGTGTCAAGGTGAGCACAGCTGCGGTGCAAGGTCAGATGATGTGATTCCAGGCGATGACATCACCCCTGTCAGGACTTCAGGATGCAAATGCCCGAACTGGTGAGGTCAGCCTCATTCTGTTGTTCTCACCCAAGATTCAACATAGGATCACAGACTGTGCATATAAAAGAGCGTGCTCTGAACTGTCCCTGTCCAAGATGTCAGACACAAAAGTTGATATATGCATATTTTAACCATGAACCTGTACATGTTGGTCAACATTCATTGTTCAAACTTAATGTCACATACAGCCTTACCTTGCACCCGTTCATTTTCAACAATATGATCTCACACCACCATGTGAGTAACTGTAACACTCACTGAGTCACTGTTTTTAGTCATTGGTATTGATTAACAGTATGGCAGGCCTCATAGTTTCTAGGTATTTCTTTTTAAATAAACTTCCTTTACCATGCTTTTCAACTTTCAGTATGTATTCTAACAAATTGATATGTGAAGCTTGTCAGGCTCCATTTCATGACTTTGATTTAGCAGACATGTTTCTCCAATGCAACATTTTAGTGCAAGTGATGCAGGTGAGCAGCAAGAACAGTTGGATAATAATTTATGAATGGACCGGTTAAGATAATATATCAAATCAATTGTATTAATAAAATGATAGTAAGTTATTGCAAATGGACACATATACACAAACACACACGCACACACACGATAACAGACACACACAGACTTCAGCCAGGAGGCAGCTGCTTCAGTAAAAAGCTAAGCAGAGAGATCCAGTAGCATCGATTAGTATAAATAAGTTATGAGCCTAACAGGACCGGTGGGAGAGAGAGAGATGCAAAGAAAGTGACCTGCCTGTTAACACTCTCTGTGTGTGGCAAGTGTAACACATTCAGCCTGGTGTTTAGAGTTTTCACATGCATCATATGCATTATGCATCAGAGAAGCAGACAATATTTGCCCTGAGAAAATTTAAATTGTTGGCATCATTGTTGAGTATTTGAGGGGGAAAATGGTTACAACAATGTCATGCAACACTGTGGGGACATCAACTCAAAATAAGTTTTAATTAGTGAATTAGTCTTCATCTGTGGACCAACAATAATTGAACTATTTCAATTAAACATGTAAATGTATGAATTATACAGTGTTATCTACATTAAATCAGTTATTATATATAACAGGTTATTCCAAACAATTAAACAGCTGTGCACGTAAGTTTGCTTTCAATTCAAAGTGAAAAATATTTGCAAATCACTTTCAAACGGCCTCTATTGGAAATAAGTAAAATAAATGTAAAATCTTTGCCTTGTTACAGTTTTTCTCAGTCGCTTTGGTACATTTCTGAGATCAGAATTTAAATTCTCAGAACTACTTGTTCAATCTTCACATCATTGTGTCACTTGTGCACATCAAAAAAGCAGTTTCTCATTTCATTGAACAAGTTGCAAATGCTTTGGTACATCCATGCAAAGGATTATGTACAATTCTCTCAAAATGTATTATAATGGGTCTGGGTTGAATAGTCTCACCGCCCACAACATTTAGGCATTAGTTCATCGCATAAGTCTTTACATGCAAAATGGTTGAACAAGTTGTCATATGTCAAGCATATTTCTATACATTTCCATTACACTTTGTGTGTGTGTAGATGAACTAAAGATTTTGAGCAAGGGATTGGCTTTTGCAGGTGGGTTGTGCAAATGTCGAGGATGATTCGAGAAATGTACCAAAGATACTGAGCAAAACTATAAAAGACCCTCCACAACCATGTGTGTGACTCAACGCGGTTTGGAGTCTGGCAGTAACGTCATAAAATTCAGGGAGTTCTGGAGGTCAGAGTTCACCATGAAGGATTCTGGGAAGAGGAGCGATGAGCCAAAGAAAAAACCTGTAAAGTTGAATAAGCACTTTGTGTGAACCCTGCTGCCACCAGCAGTGTGTTTATTCCCATACCATATTATCTCCATAAACTCAGCTGGCAGCTATGAGTTTAAGTCATGCACATTGTTACGACCCCCTTTAACTGACGTCTAACATAAGACAGAACAACACTGTATGATTTAAAGAAAGAGGAATTTTATTTACTCAATCATAAAAAAAAACAAAAACGGTTAAACTGATGGGCCGGCCAAAATAAACAAAAAAAGAGCAGACTCCCAGACCAACCCACCAGGGCCGTCGGAACTGGGGTTTAACACTCTATCCTAACCCAACAAGCAACTAAAACTAATTGAAATAAAGCCGCGAAAACTGAACTACCGCGCCCATCAGATAAACATAAATCAAAAAAAAGCATAATACCTCAGCCAGCCTCCCGGCTGACTGACAGCCCTGCTGGTCCCGGTTGCAGGTAGTGAGCAAGGTGAGAGAGAGAGACCAGAGCCTAGTGCCCTACCCCCTCTTATTGGATCTTCCCAATCAGCCAGACTGCTATCACCTGGCAGGCAAGCCAATCACCAGCCATGGTGACACATCCTGGCCAGCAGAGAGGGAACATGTAACACCAGCAATTAACGTTGTTCGTGGTAAAAATGAATATTTGTTGTTGAAATGAGTCTGGTGGTTTTGAAGAGAGCATAGATGGATGTATTAGCCTCAGTTTCCTGTAGGTAAGGGCTGTCGGACCGCAAGTTAAAGTGGTAAATATTCTAAATATAGCACATATCATGTTTTCTGAAATGTGTTTTGTTGAATGTCTCGGTGTTCTCAAATATCGTTATATGTTGTTGCGTTTACCTCATTCCTTACCAGACGAAGCATGTTTGTTTTTCGCAGCATTGTTTTTCCACGATAGGGAGTGACTATAAATAATACTGCTGCTTTTCTGAAGAGTGCATCCTGGGAAATTGGACAGTGACTTATCCCGATGTGTTGACATGTGTCATTGCAGGTTGATGCACTTTGTCAAGGGTACACCACTGTCCTAACGACAACACTGGTGGGTGTACTTGCATAGAAAGTAATGGATACGGGCCTTTTGGCAGTGATACACATGGTGCATTAAATCTCCTTAAAAACACTAGCCAGATCCAGATTACTTAAAAACATATTGGGCAAGACGTACGTCCAGTTTTGTGTTAAAATATACATATTTATTTATATTCATGTTATTATTATTATTATTTCTCATTACTTTGAATTGCATATTACAAGTTGAATATTTATGTGTCTGGGCAAGTTTGCGTTCGCGAGACACCAACAATCTGATTAAGAGGGACAAACTGAGATGAGAAAATGAGATAAAGAGGCAGGCAGACCGGAGAGAGTGAGAGAGTGCAAGGAGAGGACAGACAGAGATGGAGTGAGAGACGACCTCCTATTAGAGTTTTGTTCTAAATTGAAAGTAGGTCACAAAGGGCCGGAGGTTAAAACTGTGACAACAGCGCTGTGCTTGTTTCGGTAAGACCTGTTCTTCTTTTTTAGCAGAAAAATATATCATGTGAAATTGATTTTTCTGAGGAGAAAGTGAGAGCGACTGAGTCAAACTGAAAAAAAATGTGAGGGTGAGAGGGAGGGTGCTGGAGAGGGAAAGTATCAGAGTGAGGAGTATAATAACACAAGAGGGAGAGGAAGAGTGCAGACATTATGTAAATGAAATAGTTTCAGTTTGTGAAATAAATTGAATGAATTATGCTTTGCCTAACCCTCGGGCACTCTGTTACATTTCCCCATTTTTCTCTCTGGAATTATTAAGTATGTTTGTATAACTTTCCCTTTGTGCAGGTGCAGGTCAAATAAGCCTGCCGAAGCAGCTTTTCAACGCCTGAAAATGTTGCTGCTTGAAACTTTGTGTTATTGCAGAAAGTAATCATGTGCAGTACAGAAAATAGCCTATGAGTCGGCACACTCTAAATTAGAAGCCTATTTTCATTACCGGTGAAACAATTAAACTGAGAGGTGGGCGGGGATCAAGAACACTGTACAGCAGTATTCTATTCACCTCACATGCAGGAAGCTGCTGTGAAGATGAAAACAATAAGTGAATAAGTCAGAAGATCCATCCATCGATCCATCGATTTTCTTCCGCTTATCCGGGGCCGGATGTCGCGGGGGCAGCTGTCTGAGCAGGGACACCCAGGCTTCCCTCTCCCCAGACACTTCCTCTAGCTCCTCCGGGAGGGTCCCAAGGCGTTCCCAGGCCAGCCGAGTGACATAGTCACTCCAGCGTGTCCTGGGTCTTCCTCGGGCTCTCCTCCCAGTGGGGCATGCCAGGAACACCTCCCAAAGGAGGCGTCCAGGGGGCATCCGATGCAGATGCCCGAGCAACCTCAGCTGGCTCCTCTCGATGTGGAGGAGCAGCGGCACTACTCCGAGCTCCTCCCGGGTGACAGAGCTCCTCACCTTTTTTCTAAGGGATCGCCCCGCTACCCTGCGCCCCGCTACCCCTCACACGATGCTGCAGAGATGTGTCAGCCAAGACAGCCCCACAACATCCAGAGACTTGAGGTACTCAGGGCGGATCTCATCCACCCCCGGTGCTTTGCCTCTGAGGAGCTTCGGAACTACCTGAGTGACTTCGGCTTGGGTGATGAATGAATCAACCTCTGAGTCCCCAGCCTCTGCTTCCTCTATGGAAGGCGTGTCAGTGAGATTGAGGAGATCCTCGAAGCATTCCTTCCACCACCCAACGATATCCCCAGTCGAGGTCCACCTCCACCGTAAACAGTGTTGGCGGAGGGCTGCTTCCCCCTCCTGAGGCGACGGATGGTTTGCCAGAATTTCTTTGAGGCCGACCGGTAGTCCTACTCCATGGCCTCCCTGAACTCTTCCCAGACCCGAGTTTTTGCTTCCATGACTGGCCGTGCTGCCGCACGCTTGGCCTGCCAGTACCCGTCAGCTGCCTCCGGAGTCCCCCGGACTCCTTCTTCAGCTTGACGGCATCCCTTACTTCCGGTTTCCACCACTGGGTTCGGGGATTGCCGCCACGACAGGCACCGGAGACCTTACGGCCACAGCTCCGAACAGCCACGTCAACAATGGAAGTGGAGAACAAGGTCCATTCGGACTCAATGTCCCCAGCCTCCATCGGCATCATGGTGTTTGTTATGGACAAACTGTGACTAGCACAGAAGTCCAGTAACAAAACACCACTCGGGTTTAGATCGGGGAGGCCGTTCCTCCTAATCACGTCCCTCCAGGTAACACTGTCGCTGCCCACGTGAGCGTTGAAGTCCCCCAGTAGAACGACGGAGTCCCCGGTTGGAGCGCTCTCCAGCACCCCTCCCAGGGACTCCAGGAAGGCCGGGTACTCTGCACTGCCGTTTGGCCCGTAGGCCGAAACAACAGTGAGAGACCTATCCCCGACCCGAAGGCGCAGGGAAACGACCCTCTCGTTCACCGGGGAAAACTCCAACACATGGCGGCTGAGCTGGGGAGCTATAAGCAAGCCCACACCAGCTCGCCGCCTCTCACCGTGGGCAACTCCAGAGTAGAAGAGAGTCCAGCCTCTCTCAAGGAGTTGGGTTCCAGAGCCCAGACTGTGCGTGGAGGTGAGCCCGACTATCTCGAGTCGGTGCCGCTCAACGTCCTGCACGAGCTCAGGCTGTTTCCCCCCCAGCGAGGTGACATTCTATGTCCCCATGGCTAGAGTCACCGTCCGGGGATT
>OMLP01012952.1:35527-51324 GCA_900302685.1 Spondyliosoma cantharus | reverse complement strand
TACTATACTATACTATACTATACTATACTATACTCTATATATATAATATAATGTAATGTAACTTAATGTAATAAATATAATATAATATAATATAATATAATATAATATAGATTTATTAGCAATTACCAAGGTAGCAACTTCACTTCCTGGAAAATAAAAACATCAAACCCTCAAACTCACTCCGCCCCGTCAGCTGCCCAGCTTCCTAACACGAGCGTTCCCAACCACTCCGTCAACAGAACACGTAGTTTATCGCGGTATTTGGACACAGCTGTCCGCTGTCTGCTAGAAGAAATAAACCAGGCTAGGCTAGCAGGACAGGACAGATAGTTAGCCGCGCAGAGAGCAGGGATTCAGTCCGTGTAAACTCAGGAGGACAGCGGAGACTGGACAGCAGCGAGCCTTTCACCTCCAGCAATGCAAACGTTGAGTGTCGCAGCGAGCTAACGGCAGAGCTGTCCCGACACACGGGGACTGGTTTTGATGGCCAAACCGAAGCGACGATAATAATAAAAGGCGACATCAACAAGAAAGGGTTAGCTTAGTTTCAATGTTATTGCTAATTAAATACCACATATGGTCACAATGTCCTGCCCTGGCAATCTGGTTTGGGATGTAAATAAACGCTTAATTGGATACAACCAGCCTAACACCATCAGGACCAACTATTTAGGTAAGAGCACAACACGCCTCTTTAATGCTAACAGCAACGTAGGTGGTAAACATGTACTATTTTAACACTGTGTCAGGCAGGTAACTCCACTGCAGACTGGGTCTGTGGCGCTGAGATGAACTGACAGCTAGTGCCCAGTCTCCATTAGTCTATCTACTTAATAACAGAGAGAGAGCTGCTCGGTTCCTCCTCCTGCGAAGTCAGAGCCGAGCAGGGTATATAGATACAGCAGACCGCGGCAGTGAACGCAGTTTAGCAGCATCTTCTCCTGTCTGTGTGAGAGTCCAGAGCTGAAGCGCCAGATAAATGGGATTAAATGTTATGTGTAATCCGTAATAGCGCAGCTCTGTGTGAGGAGCAAAATCATGTTTATCTCCTCATTCAGAGATCACATTATTTTGCACGGGGGATTTTCTGTGCCATCACATAACAGTGTACTTCAGATGACGTACAGGAAGGCAAACCATCTACAGGCTGTATCTTCACCATCATCATCATCATCATCATCATCTTCATCATGAGATGTATCTGAACTCTCAAGAATAGCTGTGAAATAATGCAGTTGTTTGTGAAGACTTCCTGCATTATAAAGTGCTTTCATTTTTGCAGGAATTCATATGTAGTGGAAGTGAAACCAAGTTCAACAAACTACTCAAAACCTCATCTTCCCAGTGATTGAATGTAACTAAGTACATTTACTCAAGTACTGCCCTTATGTGCAATTTTGTGGTGCTTTCATTTTGCTTAAATATTTCCATTTTCTGCTTATTTATACCTCCACCCCTGTACATTTGGATGTATCAAACTTTTGACTCCTCTACACTTATTCGATAACTTGAGTTACTGGTTACTTTTCAGATTGCATGCTGCATCTGAGCCAAACGACAGCATTTTAAAATGAATTTATTTCATCAGCAATCTGATTTTAAGAACAGTGATTCTAACAGTCAGATAAATGCTGAAAATCTGATCTGATAAACCTTCAGGCTGAAAATCAGTTGACTCCGAGTTTACAGTGTACATGTGAATAAATGTGTAATATGACTTTTACTTGTACTTTTTGGATAATAAGTACTTTCAGTATCAGATACTTCAAGACTTTTACTCAACTACTATCCCTTTTGGTGATGCATTCTTTTCAAAGTCATATGTTAACACAGTACCTTTACTTTTAGTTTACTTCAAGTATGACTTTTTAGCCCTTTTACGTCACTGCATCTCTCTAAAGTATACACCGGTGTCATATAAACAACCTTAAACTGAGAGAACGGTTGTAGAGTTAATTCATTACACAATGCACAACGCGGGCATTTGTCATCATACTAATTTCCTTATTGGGCTCGGACAAAATCTCGTTGTGGTAAAATGTCACTTCCTCTTGTGCTAAGTTTTTGATAGACTGGCACCAAATATCCTTATTTTTTTTTTTTAATCAAAACGTGCAGTCACTCTAACAGATCCAACCGCCACTTTTACTAACCAGAGTCGCTACTACATGACTCATTGCGGTGTAAACATCCTTTTCACTTTTTAACTCCAGAACAGTTCTTCATGCTGTTATCGTGATGTATTGTAAATGATTGTCTTGCAATGTCACAGTATGGCTGTGTTGTGATGGTATTGTGTCATGAATTAATCTGATTCCTGCCCCTAAAGATCTGGGAAGATGTACACCCTTTAATTTGTACGATGGTGCACACTTGGTGTGTATCATGTGGTTTGATTCCAAGTCGTCCAAACTAGAATAATGATCTTCTTAACCTCAAATCAAAACACATCATCATCATCATCATCATCCACATTGCAATACTGTGATAATGAGAACAGGCACAAGATCAGTAGAATCAAGGAAGAAAATATGGATTAGATAATCTGATATTATACAGAGTCTATGTTTGAGTGTCTAGAGGTAGCTTGTCTTTCATTCATATTTCATATCCTTCTTGTAATTCTAGAATCTTAACCAGAACAGTAACCCTCACTTTCTTGAAGTGAGGGCCCTCATTAGTGAGATCTCTGGATAGAAGTCATTTCTCTATCTCCAGTGGTGACCGTGGTGTAAACAGAGGACAGCAGTGCTGGGCAGAAAGCTTTATAAGACCTGTCTGCAGTGAGGCCTGTCTCCCAGTCAGCACCTGACAGTGGTTGAATGGAGCCTGTCGAGGTGGGGCAGGTGCCACAGAGGTTTAGTCAGTGCTGTATTTAGCTTGACTGAGATATGGTTGGAGCTGTTATTGTGTATGTGGAGAGGATGCGTGTGTGGGTCAGGATATATTTAGCTTCAAAAAGGGGGGATGGGGGCAACGAGGAGTGGTCTGAATTCCAACAGAAAGACTTAAGGAAAAATATGTCTCTATTGCTGAATTTCAAGATTATTGAATGGATCCTGTCTTAGTGATTCAAACGAGCAAATATAAGACAGCTGCATTTACCTGACACGTCTGGATCCACTTTGGCATTTAATGTATTCTCCCAAATAGGCTATGTATTATCACATTGACATAAAACTGTCAATGTAACTTTTAGACCAAATGTATTTTACACAACAAGATATGACATGACACATTAAAAAACAAAATAACGACTAACTAGGCTTGTCACGTTAGCTACTTTGTAATGATAATATAGTATCATAATGTTGCAAGCAGAACCCTTTGAAAGGACAATTTAACTTTTAATTCTTGATATTCCGACACTGGAATTTAGATGGGGAAAATTATTAAAATGAATCACATTGATTTAAAAAGAAATAAGATAAAACCACTCAACCATAACAATACATAAAATGGGAAAACATGCTTACAACAGTTGGGAAAACCCTGCTGAATATTCTGGTATCATGTCGGCTAAAATGTTGTTGACGCTCTCGCCGCAGTAAACACAATCAAGGTCAGCAAAAATTGTCAAGGTCATTCACATAATTCAACATGTCGATAAGATATATACAATAAATAAACAACGTCATTACTGTGACAGGCCCACAGATACCAAATGTGCACGTCTTGTGTGGGCGGTCTGTACACGACTGCAGTGGGTTTTTTCATATGCAGCATTACAATTTTGTTTGTGGTCGGGAGCTTAAGGGGGCTATATCTGCCATTTACATTAAAAAGAAAACAAATTCAGGCTCCTGCTGCAACACTCCTAGAACCTGTCAGGGCAGGTTAAAGCTCTCATTTGAATACAGAGCACTTGGCTTTCACAGCTAGTCCTTTTAAAGCAGAGACATGTTGAATGAAGGAAGGTAGCTGCACCTAGAAGAGCCGTAACTCTATCTCACTGTGAGCGAATAGCATTTATTACCTAGATGCCATTTTCCCAGGACCTTTGTCATATTGAGAACTATCGCTGTGTCCCAATCCAATCGGATTATTCAGTCAATAGAATATTGTTTTTACAGTTAGAATACAAGAAATCACCTACTTGATTGAAATTTTTTTTTTAAAAAAGATGCAGCAAAAATGTACCTGTTTTTATTTGTTGTTTTCTGAAGATGTTCCTGGAATTGTTTCATTTTTAGCCACTATGAGTAGCTCCTCAACTTCACAATGTGCATTGCATTGTGGGAGAACAGTGTCAACAGCCTCTCAAAGATGAAGGGGTTTTTTTTCAGTCTACATGCTGACTGTTCTGAGCACACTGATTTTTGTCGGAGCAATTTGAAACTCAAAAGCGATATAAAAGTTTGTTTATTTAACCAGGCAAAAGACTCTTTGAGATTAAAATCACTTTTTCAAGTGAGGAGCATAAACATTTTTTGCGTAACCGTAAACACAATACAAACATACATGAACAAAATATCCAGCTAAATTTTAATACAGGGACAAAAAACCCTCTAAATGATGAGTTCAGTGGAGATTTAGGAGCAACCACAGGAGTACTGTTTTCAGGATCAATTGAAATTGACTTAAATTCCCCTATAATAATCAAGTCTGACAATTTCAGGTCCTTCAGTAGGTCATTCCAAGAAGAAGGGGCAGCATGATGAACAATATTTAATCACTAAATAGCTTATTAGAACTTGTCGTTTTTGTTTTAGTTTCCCTGGCTCATTCTAAATGGAAAATAACAGTAGAGTTTAGTGCTCACCTCAGAGCGAGTTCATCTGTCTCAGTGTTTCACTTTAGATCCTTCAGTTTCAAACAGGTGGCATCTCAGGTGTGAACGAACATCTTCCGCAGTTGTTGATTATTGATAGGACCAGTAAACACCCTTCAAAGGAAAAAAACCTCACAAAAATATTACTTACAAATGTGATATGTTGTATCATCCTGACGGTGCTCCTTCTCACGAGTTTGCTTAATGTTGTTAACTCACAAATCCCCCCGCCGATCTTATTTAGTGTTATTGTCCGTTAAAATCTCCCGAGAGCTTCACAGAGGTGTTTTTCACCCATTTCATGACACAGCAGAAAGATGAGCGGAACTCAGAATTTCTAATTACTAACTACCATGGACCTATCAGACCACTTTTCCTGCATTTATTCTCTCCTCTCATGGCAGCACCAACATTTCTCCTTTCTCTTTTTCATCTGCTGGCCCAGGGGAGGCTTCCTCTGCATTAATAATACAGCACAGGCTACGGATATACTGAATGCAAATGTTCAATGTGATATTTTATACCAGTCAACAGAACTCCCACTGCACTTAACTAGAGTGCAGCCAAGTGCAAAGAGAGAAGGATGGATGGATGGAGACAGAGATAGATATATAGATGGATGGGCTGTACTGAATATCTTTTTTTTTTTTTTACATACCTTTACAAGCTGATTTTGAGGTTCAAGCTTCGAATATCTAGTCAATGTTTATGATCTGTGTACTACAAGTGTTGCTGACCTCTTCTCATCATCCTGACAATAAATTACAGAACCGTCAAATTAAATCCTCATTTTTAATGTTGTCAAAGACGAAATAGATTTTTTTGTCACTGTGGTTACATAAATGTGTTAATGCTGCTGTTGGACTGCTGCTGGACCATCCTGTTAATACAGTGAAAATGTTGTTTTTGAAAGGAAAAACTCAACAAATATGGATTAAAGGAGAATATTTTGTCAGATTAAGAACATGTTGAGAATTTTGGAAATTATTAGATCAATTTGTTTCACTTTTATTCTTTGTAAAGCTCCGGAGTTATTGGAAATGTTCGCATCACAGGAATTGGAAACAATCCTTTGCAGCCACTACTGGAATCTAATTTTATAAATGGTACAATACTAATAACAGGAGTGTATCCTAATCTTTATCTGCAATTTTGCAGAGATATCAGGTGTAAACAGAATTAAGAGACATGCAAAAAAAAAAACCTCAACAACCTAGAATTCAAATGTCAACGTAAATTAAGCTTTTGACTATTCAGCACAGCCTGGATGGATCAATTTTAAACCTGTTTTCTTTCTTTCCACAGGTAGAAGAGAATTTGTCCAGCGGCTTAAACTTGAAGGGACACTGAATGTACATGATGGCTGTGTAAGTGCCCCCACATTTTGATCTGTTTGCTCGTTTTTATCAGTCCATGTCTTAGCAAAATAAAAGTGTGTATCGTCTTGGTAGAAAAACACATCATGCCACGTTTCCCAAGTCAGCCATGAAGCCTGAGTGTCAGACGGAGACACCGTCTCTTTGACGTGAGGCCAGCTGGTTAATGCTTCAGAGAAACCTGACGCCGACAGAACTGTCACACGTCCTGTCACGCTATCAGCCCGGCCCTCAGTCCAAAACATCAAAACAGCCACAGCATGCAAGACGAGGGAGAGCTTCAGTTCCACACCACACTCTACTTAGCCAGAAAAACATTTTAACCAGAACATTTCTATTGAACAAGTGCTTAATCTATTAGTAACTTTAAACAATTTGTTAATGAACAAAAGGATTTTAAAAAATGTCTATGTTGCCTGTCAGTATCAATTGTGTCCCTTTGGGCCCTGGTAATATGTGATGGACATTAATCAGGATTTTTTGACTCTTTAAAACTAATAATCAAAGACATAGTCATCAGGTTCATTCTCTAAGATGTGTTCGCCCATATAAGTTTCCAGTTCTTGGGAGTGGATGATGTGTCATCTCTCCTCATCAGGAGGTCATGCCATAGTTCACAGAGAGTACACCACTGGAGTATTAACTAAAAGGATTAAAGTGAAGAATTGATGGACGATCTGAGTCATTTTTATGTTTCTGTTGCCAAGCACGCCTCAACCATGTCAGCTGTTGGATGGGAGAAATGGTAGCTCGGAGCCTGACAGGCGAAAGAGAGCCACACCAAACATTGCAAAATCAGTATAAACAAGGAAGTCGTTGTATTTCGTAATTGATCTGAATGCCTTACATCACACAACTTTCCGTTGTTGGTGAAAGAATGAGAGACTTACAGTATATTTAGTAGAGCATGAATCTTAGGAAAAATGACGTTACATAGTAGCTTTTATCTGATGCAGTCTGCCTGAAGAAGGTGAAGACTATGTTGTTATTGTAACATATTACTCAGTACTGTGTTTAAAAAAAGGCGTAATGATACGCTACATTCAGATCATCTCATCTTCTGTCCCTCTGGCTGACTGTTCATCTCTTATCACATGAGAGACACAAGATGGATACACCTCCACTGCACAACACCTTCTTCTGATGATGTGCAATTTCACAGACACCGGCTTTAAACCCGTTTGTTGAGTTCAGTCTGCGAGATGTTGTCAAAGTAAAATGAACTCGCCCCCACAGGCAGCGCGATGCCACCGATTGCAGTTGAGGGAGTGTGTGGAAATGAGAAGCAGAGGTGTGATGATGATGAAACACCAACTCAGGCTGCAGTAAGCAGCTGTTAATGAAATATTGATCCACACAGTGACAGTAAACACAATGTTGTGCTCTGTTCTTGTGCTCTACTTTAGATTCATGAATGAAGGGATTACAATTATGTTACTGGGCTTCCATAATGTGATGGTAATTCCAGTTGGTTGAACGTTAATGAATATTCAGATGAAAGTAATTTGAATTTGACCAGAAGATGTGGATTTTTCTGTTGAGTGTACAGCACATTTGGAGTTAGTTTGTTATTTCATGTTTTTAAGAGCTCTCCTTTTTTTTCAGGGCTTTTGATCTTTTTGCCCTGTTAAATGAAACCGAGGCCACAACTAACACTTATTTTCATAATCAATAAATCTTTCAGACCGGTGGTTCCCCACGCTCTTTAGCATGTGACCCTTTCAGACAAACCAATGTCTGTTTGCAACCCCTCATTACTAGCTGCATGTTGTGAGGAGTTTAATTGAGTTTTTTGGTCACAGATTGATTCATTTAAATAGATTTAGAGGCCTGAAGTGGTAAAACTATATTATATTTCACAGACAAAAGCACAGATTAGAAAAAAAGCAGACAACTCTGAAACATAAATGTAATTCTTGTAGGAGTAGTTTGTGTTTTTATTCCCTATTTCCTCGCCTGACAATCATCTCGTGACCCCTTAGATTCATCTTGCGACCCCTCAGAGGATGAACCTCTGTTTTGATATCCATAAAATGTTTTAGATCACCTGTTTTTATCCATTAAAACATCAGATCGTCGCATCTGAGAAGTTTTCTTTCAGCATTTTTGTCTTAAATGACTTTCATGAATCAAATATCAAAATCGTTGTTGATTATTATTGTGATTGATTCATCCAGTAATCCTTTCAACCCTGTCTGTATCTTGTCTCTCTGCAGGTCAACACTATATCCTGGAACGACACAGGTGAATATATCCTGTCGGGGTCAGACGACACCTTTTTGGTTATCAGCAACCCGTACGACAAAAAGGTAGGTCATCATCATAAAAGTGACGACAGTTGTTTGGACCTCTTCTAGAAATGCCTGAATGTTGGATAAAATCAGATGAATCTGTAGCTCAGTTGGCAGTTGGAATATTTAGTGATATTTTTTTCTTGAGGGTAAAAGATTAGTTTAGAAATATTAGTTAAATATTTGATAAAAGCTTCAAAACCAAAACCTGTGAGCAACAAGCTGACACATAAATGATCACATGCACTGGAAGGTGGTTTAATTCTAGTTTAGATCCGTGGTGACGTTAATGTCAGCGGTTTGCTCAGCTATTGTTATTATTCCTATGTGTTAAAAAGTTACAATCAATATCATCATTTTTAAAAAAAAATAAAGTCACAAAAGAGGCACATATATGGCAAAAGAATCATCTCATGTTCAGTAGTTGTGAATAATATTTACCAAATGATCAAAACATGTGGTGACTTTATACTTGTTCCTGGATTTGTTTATGGGCAACACATCGCAGAGGACCGGAATAAATGGCCTCTTTTGAAATTAATACATGTGTTTTGGTAGAAGGTCAGAGATGGTTCGATGTTGTCTTTAAATGATTTCAAGAGAGTCTTGTGGTATACTCAGCTCAGAAAGAGGAGACAAGTTGGCGGATGTTTTCAGAGATAATGGGGCCATCAAGGCAAATTTTCCAGTGGATGATAAGATAATATATTGTAATTTTAGTCATATAGAGTTTTTCCTTGTAATTTTATAACAAGTTATTGCTGCCTCATCTTTTTTATGCATTTGCATTTACTGCATTACATCATTCTCTCGCTAGCTTGCTATATTTTCAGCCTTGGTGGCTCCTAGACACTCTTGCCAAGCAGCAGTGCTCTAACAACTTAACCACTTGAATATCAAGCATATCATGAATAAGACTTTCCATGTTGCAACCAATGGATTGCACTTGAAGGCAGCATGAGTTTAGGTATAATATGGCTTAAGCAACATTATGTAACTTCCTGGAGAAAGACAGTTGATTTTTGAGTCTCATCGCCAGGTCATCAAATACTGACACAAATACTGACCAGCTTAAAGTGTCAGTATTTGACGACCCTGGGACGAGACGCAACAATCATCTGTCTTTCTCCAGGACTTTCCATTTTGTATCTTTAAGGTTATAGTAAGGACCTCGGAGGATGTTTTGCTGTTGAGATCTCTTTGCCATAATGTGTTTTTCTTTTTTTTTTAGGTCAAGAAGTCCATACGTTCAGGTCACCGGGCAAACATCTTCAGTGCAAAGTTCATGCCCCACACCAACGGTCAGGAGATCGTCTCCTGCTCCGGAGACGGCATCATCTACTACACCCACACTGAGAAGAGTCCGGAGTACAACAGACAGTGTCAATTCACCTGCCATTATGGAACAGCTTACGAGGTACTGAACAAGAGAATTGTTTCACAGAGCGTACACATCTTTCTCTTTTGGTTTCTGCCTCCTAAACATAGCCTCTTGTTTGTATTTTTTTGCCAGATTATGACGGTACCAAACGACCCCTACACGTTTCTGTCGTGTGGGGAGGACGGCACGGTGCGATGGTTTGACCTTCGCATGAAGACAAGCTGCACTAAAGAAGACTGCAAAGATGTACGCTGACAGCCGTCACTATTTTCTCCTTCAGTTAATGAGTCATTATGAATTGCAGTGAGGGCGCAGGTCTTATCACTGAGATCTGTCTACATGTTAATTAGTGAGGATTAGTTGTTTTCTTTTCTTTTCTTTTCTTTTCAGGTCAATGATGTTGTTCTTTAGTTCTTTAAAGTGGTAATTACATTATAATGTGTATTGCACATATTTTTAATTATAAGAGGGTCTCATCTAATGGCCTTCAATGTTTAGTCTTGTATTATTAATTGAATTGATGTCCCTGCTATATCTCTTTATATTGACTATTTGACTTTTTCAGTAATTTGGTATTGATGATGTCTCAAGCATTCATCTCCGACATATGAGTTTGTCTTCAGCGCTGCTCTCTTCACAAACAGCTCTCTGTCCCTGGAGTCATTCATTCAATTTGCTGCATCGATGGGAAGTGTGTGCGTGTGTGCGTGTGTGCGTGTGTGCGTGTGTGCGAGAGAGAGAATCTGTTCCTCCTAGATTGTGTTGCATCGTCTCATATTTCAAGCTCCTGATCAGTACCTGTGACCTTAAAACTGTCAGAGTAGTTTTACCAGACTCTGTTACTTCCCCCTCTTAATTAATAACCTGACAGTGTGAAGAGTCAACATCCACAGGGGGACAATTAAAAATCTAGTTAGGGTATTTTGTCTTTATTACTCGGTCGCCTGATCCTCCTTTATTGTATATCACTTCATAAAACTGATTCCTAAGATGCTACCTCTCTTGAGCTTGTGGACTTAAAGTTAGCAGAAAAGACTTTAGAATTTGTCCCTAATTGTGTTGGCTTTGATTTCAGGACATCCTGATAAACTGTCGAAGGGCAGCGACCTCTATATCCATTTCTCCCCTGGTGCCGTACTACCTGGCCGTGGGCTGCTCTGACAGCTCGGTGAGGATCTACGACAGACGCATGCTGGGCACCAGAGCGACAGGTAGGCTGTCCTGCTCGCTCACATCATTCACTCTGCCTCCTCTGTCTTTATATTAGTGTTGATGTAGTAAATTCACATATTCTCTTAGGCTTTTAGGTTTGAATTAATTGTATCAAATATCAATAATAACAGACCAGTTGAGTTAAAGTCACCACAGATGTCCCTGAGAAGGTAAAAAAAGGGTCACTTGCATTCAAAATAAATTAATCAACTTCTTCTAAAATGCTCCTGACAAACAGAATATTAAAAAAAACTCTATTTATAGGAAATCTGTCATACACACAAATCTTTATTACTCAGAGTGGAAACAAGACAGGAAACGGGGGATATCTTTAATATAAGACATAATTTGTATTCTAACAACAAGACATTTTAAAGTGTGAAGACATAAAAATACATAAAAGACACAAAGTTTTTGTCCCTGTTTTTATTATCCATTTATCTCTTTAGCTCACATAAATATGTGTTTTATATCAAAATGCCTCACTTTTTTCTCATCATGTAAAATATTTAAATATTTTTGTATACATTTATCTAATTGAATATATTTGAAACAGCATTTGGATGTCAGTCAAGCAAAAAAAATAAAAAATAAATAAAAATTAGTAAAACTATAATAAAACAGATGAAAAAGGATTACAAGAAACACAGGAAGTCAGTGCAAAGATCTGAGCTCTGTATTTAATGAAATCCACTTTCTCAGTCTTGAAATGCATACAAATGAGAAGGGAAGTGATACAACAATAAAAAAAAGTGTAAAATTCAAGTATTAAGTTGAAGACTTGAACTTTGTCTTAGTTTACACAACAGAATGTTTGAAGATAAAACTGCTCAACCAGAAGCATGTATTTGCAGCGTATCACCCAAAAATAGTCAGGAGCATCTCCACAGCTACATGTTCTTCACTGATACTGTAGCTATCGCTTACCACTATCCTTCTTTCATCCTTAGGTAACTACATGGGCCGGGGGACGACAGGCATGTGCGTGAGGTTTGTTCCCGCTCACCTGTCCAACAAGTCGTGTCGCGTAACGTCTCTCTGCTACAGCGAGGACGGTCAGGAGGTGCTCGTCAGCTACTCCTCCGATTACATCTACCTGTTTGATCCCAAAGATGACCAGGCCCGAGAGCTGAAGGGCCCGTCTGAGGAGAGGAGGGAGGAGGTGAGCGAACAGGATGGCTCTCATAACACCACACATCACATGAACCCTAACAGGATCTGTGTGCTTCTAGCTATGGCACCAGCTCTATGGAAGGTGGTGCCGCTTTGACAAAAACAACTCGGCGTCTACTGGGTGCATTGATTTAAAACATTCATGGTCCCCAGAGGATTAATCAAACTGAGTTTGGTGATCTCCTGTTTTTTCCCTCTAGCTTTCCTGTAGCTGAGGTTCACATTTGTGGTTTTGATTATGTCTTAACAACTATTGGATGGGTTGCCATGAAGTTTGATATAGACATTAATGTTCCTCTGAGGACGACTGTAAATCAGTTTTGGGATTCTCTGACTTCATTTAGCGCTATCAACGAAGAACAGAGTCAGGCATCAGCCTCAGAACATCAGCCTCAGCTCTGCTTTGTGTTTAGCGCTAATTAGCATGTTAATGATTCTATGCTAAGACCGAACCACGGTAAACATTGCCTGGTAAAATAAAAGCTTGTTAGCCTTTAGCTGTGCCGAAGTGCAGCCTCACAGAGCTGCTAGCATGACTTTAGAATTTTCTAAAATGTTCCTACTTTTTCCTACTACCGTACTGTTTTGTCCTCACTTGTGTCCATTTTCTGGTCTTTCACACTTTTGATATCATTATATATTGCTTTAGATCTTAGCTATGGTTTTGTAGCCTAAATCAGAGAAATGTGTAAATTAAGTATTCAGTATTTTCATTATTACATTATGTTCATTTATTCATCCATTCATTCATTCATTAATTCATTCATTAACTTTACCGTATTAAATATACAAATGACTGCAATGCGATTAGCTCAACGCACCTTAAATTTGACAATCACAGGATATAAAAGCCTAGATTCAAAGATGATGTTCATCGTTATGGTTTAGTTTGTTAGCATGCTAATTCACGTTAACATTAACATTTGCTAATTTGTACTAGACGGAGCACAGCTGAGGCTGATGGTGAAGTCATAAGTTTTGAAAGTATTATTTCAAAGTACTGGGCATAGTAGACATTTGACCCAATGGTCTACTAGAAGAAAAGTCAGAGGATAACCGCAGTCAGTGAGGTTCATCCAGTTGGTACCATTAATGTCTGTACAGAATTTCATGGTAATCAATCAGCTACACACTGAGATATTTCAGTCTGGACCAAAGTGGTGGACTGCCTGACTAAGATTACCATGCCTAAAGCCACACGGCTAGAATGGCTAACATAGTGAAAAATGCCCATCGCAAGTTCTAAAAGTCTGAGGTGACATCTCTGAATTGCTTGTTTTGTCTTATAGAACTAAACGATATTCAAATTAATATGTTGTTAAAGTAAATCAGCAAATGCTGACAAAAGCTAGAACCCGACAATATTTTTCGTGATTAAACGACTGACGCAATTAGTCGGGTATCAAAAATGCTGCTCTATTTCTATTTTGTCGATCAACTAAGAGATTGATCGACTAGTTTCAGCTCTAACTGAAGTTAATAATCATATACTGATGCAGACAGAGTTATTGAGCTGGTACCCTTAAACATAATGTCTATTGTTCCGTACACTCTGCATTCAATGTTTAAACCCTTTGTAGTCTATAGAATTGTAATGAGTGTCAGACAAACTAAACATAACATAACATTTCACGTAGCCATGGAGACTCATCCATACAGGCACTAAGGATTTTGTTGCTGGTGTGGAGTGGAGCGTTGTTGTTGTCTTTTTGCATTCAAACAGAAGAAGTGACCTTGCTGTGGCTGTCTACTTCTCTAAGAGCTCTGCGGACATTAGTGCTAAATCTGTACTGATGCAGTGCGGTGAAGGGAACAAACGACCCTGAAGAACAGAGGAGAGTGTGGAAGAAAATACATGACGAGTTATTGATTAAAATCTGAAGCGTTTGTTATGATGTAGTCTTTCTTCAGTGTATTTAGGTCGTCGTACTTGTTAGGTAGGACATTGAGTTTGAAAATCTTAAGGAACCAGAAAGATTTGACCTGAAGTGTTGACTGCCAGAACTGGTCTTCACGTGTGTCTGAATGTGCTGGATCATGGTGCCAGTGTTTCAAAGCCCCGTGGTGAGTTCAGCTGTGTCGAGATGCAACCACCACACACATTCCTTTCCAAATACAGCTACCGACGCAGGCAGTGTTCCTCCATCGTCCAAAATAGTTCAGGCTGAGGTGGAGGGGACAGCCAAGCACAGGCTCGTTACCCCCGTCTCCTGTTCCTCCACCTGTAACCTCATTTGTCGCGGGGTCTTTTCCTCTCCGGTTTATTCCACTATCTCTTTCAGCCTCTACTCCTTTTCACCACCTCCAGCCCATATCCAGACCTGATGACATTTCCTGAGTTAAGCAGTTGATGCACTAAGACCCCTTTTTTCTATTTCTGGCTCTCAGCCTGTTGCTCTGCAGCGAGAGCCAGGGGGACTGGAAAGTGAAGGCAACCTCAGTCGTGCAGTCAGGGGGGAGGGAGGGGGGCACTTTAAAGAGGACACTGACAGAGACGAGCAGTGTTTTGCTTTGGCAGCGCGGCTATTTTTGACCATGCTTTGACTGACAAACTGCTAATCTTTCTCTATATGTGTGTGTGTGTGTGTGTGTGTGTGTGTGTGTGTGTGTGTGCGCGCGCGCCTCCACAGCTGAGGCAGCCTCCAGTGAAGCGCCTCCGTCTGCGAGGTGACTGGTCTGACACTGGACCTCGAGCTCGTCCTGAGAGTGAGAGGGAGAGAGATGGTAAGACCAGATCAGTCAGAACAGCAGCTGACATGTGTGTCTTCCTGTTCATGTAGTTTAAAGCAGAGGTCTCGAGTTACAAAGTACAGATCCGGCCTCTGAGACAACTTCCCAAAGCCCCCCACGTGTTGAGAACTTATTGTTGAATATGATCGGCAAGTTCATTTTGTCATTTTTATAAAAAGAAGTCCTTTGAATTATGCTGTTAAATAATCACAGCAGCATCCTGTATGAGATGGCTTGTGAACAGGATGTTGTGCGGTGTCATTAAAGTTAGTTTTGCCACATTGCTCCAACATATTCACCTTTGTTGTGTCTGTATTAGTCCATTAAAAGTCCAGTGTTGTAAAAAAAAAGCAGCTATACAACCTGTTAACTTGTTCTTGTAGGAGAGCAGAGCCCGAACGTGTCTTTGATGCAGAGGATGTCGGACATGTTGTCGCGCTGGTTTGAGGAGGCCAGCGAAGCTCAGAGCAGCAGAGGGACGAGGCCTCAGACACGACCCAGAGGTGACTGCTACTGCCTGTGGAAGTTCTTTCATTATTGTTGTGTGTGCGTGTTATTTGTTTTGTTTTTTTATAGCATCCTTTTGTGATATTTTCTATGTATTTTATTGCTGAATTTTATGTATTTCAAGAACCCATCTATTATTGTGGGTTATGAATGCTGATATACGTCATTGGCTCATGCTTTATAGTTTTCTCTTTACAAAAACATTAAATATTAATTAATGTATCTTGTCCCAGGAACAGCTGTCCGTCCAGAGGGGGCGTCGAATCCTCCAGCTGCCCCTGCAGGAGGCTCCAGTCAGGTGTCCAGCACCCCCGAGAGGCCCGTGGGGACAGATGCCCCAGAGGCCCCCACCGAAT
>OMLP01012952.1:0-35437 GCA_900302685.1 Spondyliosoma cantharus | reverse complement strand
CCTCCTCCTCCTCAGGGTCTTCATCTACAGTCACAGCACCTCCTCCTTCCAGCTCTTCATCAGTGGAGAGTTCGGCCCCTTCCACCTCCCCCGTCACCACCTTGCCCGACTCCGAGCAGAGGAGTCAGGCCGAAACGAGCGGGACCCCCATGCCAACGCCCACCTCAGAACCTGCACTCTCAGGTACCTGAAAACACGAAACACCACAATGTTCCAGAAATGTTACTCCTCAGTACAGCGAGTAGGTATCCTTAGATCAACTCCCCTGTGAGTGTGTGTGTGTGTGTGTGTGTGTGTGTGTTTGTTGGAGCCACTCCACTCAAGCAACAGCCTCACTTCACTCTCTTTTCCCTCAGCATCCTGTTGTCCTTCTCCTTGTTTATTTGCCTGACTCTCTGCTCCCTCCTGTCCTCACATCCTCCCCTCAGTCTTCTAATCTTTCATCCACTCTCCCTCTCTTCCTCTGCCTCTCTGTCAGAGTATGGTCCTCATCGGCTGCCCATAAGTTTAGTGTGTAGGCGTTTGCAGAGGTTACTTCGGCTGGCCGACCCACCAGGACGGGGTCCGCGAACGGTCCCTTCTTCCTCCTCCTCCTCCTCCTTCTCCTCCTCTTCTTCCTCTGCAGCCCCTGAGAGACAGTCACAAAGAGCTGCTTCTACTGCCGCTGCTGCCGAGACGCAACCCTGCACAGGTTACCCTCCCCTCCGAGCTCCCTGCCCCCACAGCACCTTCTCCATACGGGTTGTTTGCCTGGGCCCCCTCCCCTGCCATCTTCCCCTCTATGTAGGAAAGGCAGACATGTCTGTTTGCTAGGCTCCAGAAAGACCCGATCCTGCTAGAACTGACCACTAATCCCTCCAGTGATCCTCTTTCCATTCCCCAATAATGCACCTTGTACTCATTAACCTCCATAGCTGTCATTGTGTTGATTCAGCCCCTAACTCACTGCTGCTCTCACATCATCACTCCATGTGTTGCTTTAGTTTTCATATCTGCAAATCTCCTGTTGGAGTGGCACCAGCCAGTATGGAGCTCTGCTTTGGCGTCCTCATTGCTTTTGTGGTTGTTCAGCCGTGTTTGGTGCTACATAACGATCAGCGGCCTCATTACAGAAAACATTCCAAACTGCTTTTCCTGTCTAAAAATGTCAAAGATGGGAACAATCTTATCTTCCTATCACAGAGGCAATTCCTAACGTCATGACTGTGTCGTACCTCGTATGGTATCTGAACTTAAGACATCATAACTAGAAATGTAATCTTGATTTGATCAGATATTATGGTATTACAGTGTATATGAGACTGCCTGTGTTCATGGCAACAGCTGTTTCATTTCACTTGTTATTGGCTAGCTAGTTCACTGTAATGGACAAAAAGAGATGGGCATTCAATTATAGCACAAATGAAAATCACTTAATAAACATTACCCTCAGGAAGTGTGTTTCTGGAATACCAAAAATCTTTAATGTCATCCCAAACTGAGTTCAAATTGGATTTCAGACTTTCTGTAATGAGGCCTAAGTTGTCTTAACTCTTGATTCACTTTGGTTTGATCGCACTTTAACTAAGAATCAGAACTAAAGCCCTTTTCAGGCATGGAATATGTAGCATTACAAGCCTTCATCTACTGTATCTGTTAAAGGGATGTCTTTAGATACAGGTGTCTATTACTTTGATGTTCTATATGGTTTAATTCTCTACAATAAAACAACATATTGGGGCTTTGTAGCCTTAAATATATATTTTTTTTATGTTGTTATGCTCAGAATTGCCATATCATCATAAGCATCCAGCCAATGAAGAATTTCCCTGTAAAACAAGGTATTTTCTTCTAAATTGGCCCAATTACCAGCACTGTCTTACAATATAGTAATTCTTGGCTAAAATAATTTCCTTTACGAAAATATGTGGTTCAATGACAACCGAAACAATCACAATGTGTTTCTAAACTTTTACCTTGTGAATCTTCTACTGTTTTCTCTGAATATTACCAGCTCCCCTGCCATGTTTTATTTTAACCTACTTTGGCCCTAATACACTGTCATACTACAGAAAGCGCCACAATTCTTGTATCTTAAATATATAAAATGATATGTAGTATTTAATATGAAAATAGCGAAAAGCTGAAAAGTACAGTGTAAATGATGAAACGATGAAGAGAAGAGGGTATTTTTAGTGACCATTGTGCTTTAGGGATGCTTGTCACTTCTACATTTTCTCAGTCTTATCATTTATAACAGAGCGGGTTCGGTCGCCTAATTACTCATGTCTGACAGTGCAAAGGCATAGAAAGACAGTTCCTGTTAGCTCACATGGTGTGTTGTGCGTTTTGCTGCATATTCATTTACTCCTTCATGCAGTTTGCATTTATTAAAGTATAAGGAGAAAATGCTGGTCCAATTGTTATTGTTTGTACAAAGGTTTTTAAAGTGTTAACCTCCTTTGCCTTGCAAGGGGCAACAAAAATATTTTTGTTGGTGAACTGAAGGCGATAATTGTTAATGTGAACAAGATGTTGAACTGGGGCTAATTATTGTTGAGCTCACTGATGCATCTGACACCAACAATTCTTCAATTTAAGGGCCATTGCTTGTATCGTTTATGTTAACATCAGGCTACACTGATGGGTAGAATAACTGGAGCTTTTGTATGGCTGAAATATTTTTTATCACTAATCTTATGTAATTTAAGAGTTTGTTGGTGAAGGTTCAGTGTGTAACAAGCACACATTTGGATTGTTGTGAAGTTTCAAACAGAATTTAGTTGTAAGGTGTATTGTGGTGTCTTACCACAGGCTTGATAGTTATTGTAATGCGGTAGGAATTAACCATTTATAGCTAGGACATGTAGTGAGTATCTGTGAACGCGTTATATTCTTGTTTTCGTTCAGGCTTACTAATCTCTGACACTCACTGTGCTTATAAAAGCTGCTCATGAGGTGTGTGAAATGATCTCTTGTTATCAGATGACGCTAGTTTTCCTTTGGCTGATTTTACAGCTCCTCCTGCTTGGCATTGGATCGTTTTGGGGTTTTATCCTTTTAACATGAAGTTTTTAACCCTCGTACGCCTTGACTGTGTGGTTTGACCTTTGTGTCCGATGTTTAGTCGGTGTCATTTGTGTTCCAGATTCCCCCTCGTCTGTGGTAAACAAACAGCTGGGATCCATGACTCTGGATGAACAGCAGGGTGCGTCCTCCCCCCCCCCCCCACCCTGCCACTCGCTGTGTCGTCTTCACCCTCCCTCATAAACACTTCCTGTCATAACTCTGCACAGTCTGTCTGCCATTGTTGTCAGGCTTTTTATTTCTCTTTCCACCACTTTACTTTCCAATTATTCCCATTAATTGTCCAGATGCATATTTAAGTGCTCAAAGATTAACCAAGTCACTTGTTGTACTTGGACTGAAGGATATAATAATGATAATAACAACAATGATAATAATGATAATAATAGTCTGTTTTCTTTACTGTGACAGTTGTCTGAATATCAACTGTTTTGGTATACATGGTACAGGTGGGGGTCCTTAACCTGTGAAGCCTGAGTGGATATTTACTCAGACCCAGTGACATTTATACTTATACTTACAGATCTGAACAAGTATTTCAAGTGTTACCTTGATTATTCAAATAGACTTTGTAATTAGGATCCTTAACAGGTTAATATAACTGTGTCTACCAGTATTTACAGGGTTACTTCACCTAAATTACACTGAAAACAACAAATCAAAAATAATACAAACAAGAAAAGAAACGTATCTCACTTTTACCTAGTATTTCTCTGTAATCTGTTGTTTTCTTGCTGTTTATTAAACAATCCAAAACCGCCAATTAGTTTAATATCATAAGATATTAAGAAAATAATCACACCAGTGTCTGACCAATACTTGATAGCAATACATCAGCTGTATTTTCTTATCTAAACACATAATGTACACAAGGAACATACATACTTACATTTGTTCACTGTAAAGAGTTGTGGCCATATGTAATATTTTTGAAAACACACCAGGGCTGTCCACACCAAGAACTATAACTACAACTGTAAAGATAAGGATGTGAGCCTCTACACTGATGAAAGGTGAAGTTCTGTAAACGGTGTCACAGAGCAGCGCTGTGTCGGCAGCTTAGGAAAATGAGCTGTTACTGCTGTACCTTGTACAGAGAAAGAAAAAAAGGAAACCCACAGAATGATATGGTTTTAGCCTAATATGATGTTATACAAGTGTTTAATAAGATGTATGAATAACCAAGACTGAGTTACTGGAGTAGACCATCCAAAAAGTGTCTTCTATATGCTATCAGTTAGCTTACATAAAATAGGCAGGCTACAGTTAGAAACATATATAAGAAGCACTGAAAATGAAATGCAGCGTATTAATGGCCCTGTAACTTAAGATGGTTTCGGATTGGCTGTCGGTGTTTCTGTCATTCCAACGATATTGTTCCCCACTGTCACTGTTGTTACAGTTGTGGTGTGGAATCCACCATCCACTTGAGTTTGGACCATTTTTAAAACGATTTATTTAGAGTTATTGTTATAGTTACTGTTGGAATGGACAGCCCTTTACTCCGTTACTCTTGACAATACACAAGTGTCATCAGTTTTCTTGGGGTCTTATTCGTTTACTAAGTAAAGCTAACTGTCCCTAGAAACTTTCACAAAAGTCTGATATAAACCACGTTGTAGCATGACTGCAATAACCAGCTGTTGATGATCCTTCAGAGACTTTCACTTGTGTGTATTTTGTGTCTCCGTGTGTTTGTGTCTTGTTGCTGTGGCTGGTGGTCGTCCATACGTCTGTTACAGAGTTTCTGCTGATGTCCGCTGCATGTTTTCTGTTGTTAATCAAAAGGAAGTGATGCAACAGGAGGTTGCATGTTCCTAGTGTGCTTTTAAACAATCAGCAAGATGTTGTGAACAACAGGACCAATACTCTCAGCTAAAACCTCTTGTCAGAGTTATTGGGTTTAAGCAGAGCAGGTATTTTATAACAACATCATTAAATAATTCTTGCTTATTGCTTACTATTTTGTACCTGTGTCGTCCCCTCTTCTCTCAGGCGCTGCAGAAGCTGCAGGTTCAACTCCTGATCAGCCGGTTTCATTACCAGTCAGCAGCAGCGCTCCCACTACCTCCTCCACCTCCACCACCTCCACCTCCTCCACCTCCTCCACCTCCACCAGCTCCACCTCTACCACCTCCACAACAGGCACCAGTCGACCTAGTACAGCGGAGCCTGTCCTCAGCTTACACTACAGCTCAGAGGGAACCACCACCAGCACCATAAAGCTGGACTTCACTGATGAGTGGTGAGTGAACGCCAGAGCATGCAGAGATAAAAGAACAGTTTAAGAACCAATTTATTTATGAATATTTAATTCATTTTATTTATTTTATTATTTTCATATTAAAGAATCCATATTTGCTGCATCTCAGCTTTGTAGAGCTTTGTAGAGCATGTGACAGTGGACCCTCTAGAAGCTGCCATATACCCAATTCACGAAATGGACCGCATAGAAATAAAATCATTCAATACCTCATCCTAATTGTATACAAGGCATCAAAAAGGAAAAAATGAGGCACCTGATTGTTGACAATAAGTAGCAGGCATCATAGTCAACACTGCTGTCATACCGTCCTGGCAGCACCAACCTTGAGGACGGGATGAGAAAGACTTTGAGGATGGAAAATGTTTTCTAAGCGGAAAAATCTAATCAATAAACAGATCGGGCTGACTCTGTAATGTATGAGTGAGTTCCAGAATTTTTTACCTTTCGTCAATTAAGCATGACTCAAATGTTGCAGATGCAGACCGTGGCTACTATGGTACCTGAAAAATCCTTGAAAGTTTGTGAATTCTTTGAGGGGGAATTCAAGGCCTTAAATTTTGAAAATAGGTATAAATAGACGCGGATCATTGACAGTGCTTGAATTTTTTAGAATTTTTTGCAAGAATAGGAATTGAAGTTCTGTAGATATTTATTTACTTAGTGTTTCTATGTGGTGATGGCATTAGCAACACTGGCTACTGTCCAGAGCAAAAAACAACCGTGCATATCCCAATCTGACATAAAAATCCAGATCTCAGTGCTATGAAAAGGCAGAGTAAATCTTCCGGTCATCCGGTTGTATGAATAAGTAGGAAGGTTTTTTTAAGAATGCGGTCATTTTAAACCTCTCAAGTGTCTCTCCTTGTTTGCCTTGTTTGCCTCCTCCATCAGCAGGATCCTTTTTCTTTTGCAGTGCAGAGTTTGGACAGTTATTCAAGTTGTTCCATCGTTACCTGCGGATAGTGACCAGGGGAAAACAATGCCTCTTCCTGTTTCGGTTGTGCAATGGCAGACGCACTTCCTTTGTGTCTTAATCCAACCTTTGTTTTTTCTGTGGAATATCAAGCCTGGTGGCAGACTGAACAGCATGGTGAAAGTGAGGTTTATAGAGATCTACATGTTGATGGTTTGTAGCTGCAGCTAGTTCTCCTTATAAGATACTATGCCATGTTGGTTCCTTGAATTTGAGGGAATTGGAATTGGAAGTTGATGTTCAAGAAGGTGTGGGAACCCAGATCTTACTCATTGAGGGACAATTTAAAAACTAAAGTCAAAGATCTCAGTTGCTGTTTTGTCTTCTTCCTCCTCAGGAGCAGTAACACATCCAGTTCTATGGGCAGTGGAGGTCCCAAAGCGTCAGAAGCTGTGGCTGTACAGAGCAGAGAGAGTTCAGTGTCAGAACAAGGTGAGTAAATCTGATCACATTTAAAAAACATCAATCAACACCAGGCTGAGAAGATAATTATCAGGGTGTGTTAATTTACCCTTTTAACTTCGGTATCAAAAGAAAGAAAATTCATTGGTCAGAGGTGAAATAACAAAACAAAATACACAAAAGTATTTCTCGTATGAAATACTGTCTCTCTAAAGAGGAAACTACGAATAAACAAAACACTGAAAACATGTACCTCACCTTAATTAGTCAGCATACTATTAATATAAACACACACAGCTCACCTGCATGTCTACCACTTACCACAGTGCAAATAGTCCTAAATGTATGTATATGTTTCCCCTCAGCTCCCTCTGAGTCCTTGGGACAGCAGACTGTGCCCGCCGCTTCAACAGAGCCGCCCTGTGACGCCTCCTGTTCCGTCACCCTCGGCAGCTCATCAGCTCAGGGCCCGGCGGAGGGCTCCTCTGAAGGGGGTGCCGTGGCGTCTGCGCCACTGGAGAGGAGTCAGCCGGAGGAGGACACATCAGGAGGCTGCAGGAGAGCGGAGCCCACCGGAGAGGAGGGAGGGGAGGGTCAGAGTCAACCTGCTCGGGCCCACCAGGACTCCGACGACAGCGACGACGATCCCATTCTCATCCCATCGACAAGGTTCAGAGGACAGGGACAGAGGTATGTTATCATCTCTTTGATTAAGACACCGCTCTTGTTTAATATTACCTCTTTAAAGGATTTTTTTGTTGTGCCTTGCCACTGACTGTGTCACTACATAATAGATTTAATTCCAGAGGATCTGCAGTAGGAGATAGGATGATCAGGTAATGTTGTTGCACCAAAAAGCATCTAACCTGTCAGGTGTGTGACATGCAGCAGAGCATTAAAACTCAACAGCACATCATGATGTAGAATGAAGATAACGGTTTTTGTCTTGGTTTGGTCATTTCACTCACAAAGTTACTAATATGCACACAGCTGACTGTAGAGTGAGAGTGATGTGCACGCGAGTACTGACCCCACGAGTGGTGACGGTCGCAGCGTGACAGCGGAGAGTCGAAGAATGAATAGAGAATGTGTGCATGATGGGGAAAAAAGAAAAAAAAAAGTTGATTTCCTCAGCAGGACCTCGCTAAAGGAAAGTACACAACATGAACCATCTGCTTTTATTTAGTGGCACTGCCATCATGTAGTTAACGGACTTTGCATCACAATATTAAAGGCTAAAATCTGTTCTGATGGAGCAGGCAGGTGGTGTGCGTTGATCGTGGCTGCTTTCAAAGCTTGTCATTGGTTGAATTGATAATACAGCATATAGATTTCACTCAAGATTCAAAGCATGAGCATCAGCGACAGCATGGGTTTGTGTCTCCTTTCTCAGCATGCTCCATAATGACATTTATTGATTTTTGTTGTCTTTGACAGACGCTCAGCAGCCGCTCGTATCCAGGAGCTGTTCCGTCGCAGGAAAGAGAGGAGGGAGATGGAGGAGAGCGAGACCCAGAATATCAGGAGACCCTCGGTCAAAATGGTCTACAAAGGCCACCGTAACTCCAGGACAATGGTACGTGTCACACCTTTTACATCATGTTAGCGTGGAGTGTTTGAAAAAGACTTCTGAGGCAATTGTTTCGTATTGTAGGAAATTCAGTTATTTGCTGTTTTCTGAGAGTTAGGTGAAAAGATCAGTCGAACCACTGTCACGTATCTGCGTATGAAGTTGGTATCAGGAGGCATTTTCATTATCTTAGCTCAGCATAAAGACAGGAAACAGGGAAATGCTATCCCGAGTCTGTCTAAAGTTAAAAAATACATCAACCTCAAGCTCTAAATCTCAGTAATTAACACTTTGTATCTTATTGTGTGCTTTAAAGCAAAATATAATGGAAGTTTCTGGAGTTAAAAAGTACTGCAACTACTCCTTGGTAACCAGCAGGTGCGTTTAGTGACTTCCTGGAGTCTTATCAGAGTTTTGTAAGGAACCAGAGACATCAAACCCACATCAACAGTTGACGGGGGGCCAACTGTTGTATTGCCTTATGTTGCCTTTCGGCTAAAAAAAAGCTGCATTTAAACACACCAAAACTGTCCACAAATCAAGCACACATTGGTGTGAATAATGGTGGCCTGTATATATTTGAATTTACGACGGGGACAGGCTAGCTCTTTCACCTCGCATCTAGTCTTTATGCTAAACTTAGATAATCCACTCCTTTCTCCAGCTCTGTACTTAACAGATAAGAGCGGTGTCAATCGCCTTATCGAACTCTCAGAGAAAACAAAATCTTGTGTCCCAAAATGTTGAGCTATTCTTTTAACAGTCATCAGAGCAGTTATTCATGGTGTTTTTTATTTCCCTGATCTTCAGATAAAGGAGTCGTGTTTCTGGGGAAACAATTTTGTGATGAGCGGCTCAGACTGCGGCCACATCTTCATCTGGGACAGGCACACCGCGGAGCACCTCATGCTGCTTGAAGCCGACAACCATGTCGTCAACTGCCTGCAGCCACACCCCTTCGACCCCAGTGAGTCCTGGTCTGCCTTCACTCTGCAGCTCAGACGACACAACGATATGTGTTAACCCTCCTGTTCATCTTCTGCTCTGTTTCAGTTCTGGCTTCTTCAGGGATAGACTATGATATCAAGATTTGGTCGCCGCTGGAAGCGTCGCCATCTTTCAACAGAGTTCTTGCTAGTGAGGTACAACTGAAAAGAGATCAGTGAATTGACTGAATCATGATTGAGACCCTAATATACAGTTCCACTAACTGAAGAAGAGAACGTTTCAAAAAGGTTCATCGACATTCTGCAAGTTTTAAGAATAAAGTGTACTTTTCTATATTGCAAAAAGTCCAAGTCAAGACAGCCAAGAACTAGTCCGGCACATAACCATCTGCGACACATTGAGTTGTTGTTTTTACACTTTGGTTTTTGCACAGATTAAACAAACAATATATAATGTGCTAACAGTGAATTTATTATAGTGTTATATATGGTGTGAAGTGCTGATAGGAGATTATTGTTGGACATACCCAGGTAAACCGTTTCCTCTGTTTCAACAGTCTATGCTAAGCTAACCGACCGTTGGCTTCACGTTATCTGGATCTTTATATCCAATTATTGTGATCAAAGTAAAGAATCTGTTTTCGAAATATTTAACTTTTTCTTAAGGGTTCAGTCAGTTAGTCATCGGGGCACAAAAATATTAATCAGTGGTGTCTTACATGAACAAAGCAATCCAGCAGCTCAGCTACTTATTTTTATGCCAAACTGCACTTAATTCCCAAGAGATTTAGTGTCCTCTGCTACTTTCTTACAAAAAGATGAGTTCTCCCGCCAATGCCGTACCTTAACTTCTCTTGTGTTACAAAATCAGATATGAGAAATTCCCAAAACAGAGAGGGAATCATCCCCAACCCACTTAATTATTCAGTCAGTCAAATTAAACTGTCTGTGTAATCCAGTATACGTCAACTCTCTCTCTCTTTTTATTTATCAAGGTAATAACTCGGAACGAGCTGATGCTTGAGGAAACAAGGAACACAATCACAGTCCCTGCCTCCTTCATGCTCCGAATGTTGGCCTCCCTAAATCACATCAGATCAGGTAAGCGCACACGCACACGCGCACGCGCACGCGCACGAGCACGCACGTGTTTTGATATTTGTGCCTATTAATGCCCAGGTACTGATGCTGTTAACTGGCTTTGCTTCTCTCAGGACCTTGTTCAATGTCTGCCTTTTTCCCTCTCTCCTTTGCAGATCGACTGGAAGGTGATCGCTCTGAAGGTTCGGGTCAGGAAAACGAGGACGAGCAGTAGCCTGCTGGCGTTTTATTTGAAAGAAAACACTATTTGTTTTTGCTGTATAGCACTTGAAAAAAACACCTGAGATTTGTACAAGTATAGTGTAGAATACTTCCTTTTGAAATTAGTGTAATTTCTAGCCCCCCTGTGTTTTTTTAAGATGACTTTCTTACTGATGTTTCTGTATGAGGATCTGTGTGAATGCAAAAGGCAAGGACGTCAGTATATATGTATGTATATGTATGTATATATATGTGTATGCATATGTATATATGTATGTGTATGTATGTGTATATATATATATATGTATGTATGTGTATATATATGTATGTGTGTATATATATGTATGTATATGTATATATATATGATATACACATATATACATATATGAGAATAATGGCGACTGGTGTGCGAGAATGTTAAGTGCAATATTATTTTGTTAGGAGAAAGTGAGCTTTGATCAGTGTTAACGTGTGACTTTTTGAATTTGTAGCACAAAGCTAAGAAATGTTGATGTGCTGCTGCGGCAGTTACGCATGTAACGGACTTTTAAGTAAAACATACCTGGAGAATGCTTTAATTTTGTTGTTGAAGAAACCGTAAAAGAAACAAAGCTGTGGTTCTTCTTCTCCCCAAAGGGACATCAACAAATGATCATCTTTTACAGAATTTGGACAAAATAAAGAAAAGCTATGGCATCTCCACAAGATGTCTGCACACGGGTCTGGAAGATAAAAGCTTAAGAGACAAATGTGCAAGAAGCAAACAAGTGAATTAAAAATTACTTCAGAGATAAACAACAATCTGTACTTTGCACACTGAATTTTTTAGGCAGTAGACAGTCCATTACTCTGCAGAAAGAGATGGCATCTGTCCTGTGATGCAGAAGGTTGGCATGACTTGTTCTGTCATTAGCTTAGCGTCAGTTAATCGTTTAAGAGCTATGTTGTCTGAAACCCCATAGCTGTATCCTAAAACTAAACATCCTTCCTGTCTCTGCCTAACTTAAACCTAGTGCAGACACGGTGTAACTGATGTTTAAAGGTCATCTAATTCAGACCAATACCAGAATTCTAAAGCTCAGTTCATTTTTGTTACGGCAATTTCTAAAACGTAATGGATAGTGTAGGTTCACAACTTTCTAAGTCCGTCTTTAACAATAATCAGGTGCCCATATGAACATTGAAACAGGTTTTACTTGTAAGACGGACATGAACAGTCTGTCATTATGTATGATCTTATAAAGACAAAGCTACCAAAGGTGTTGAACTATTTTTTCAGTATCACTACACTTGCATCACAGAGCTAAGCATCCCTTTTTCTCAAACAATAAGTACAGGCAGCCATCAGAAAACACACTTCATCAGGATGAAGCAAAAAACAATGTGATCAACTGTGCCGTTCTTTAAGTTTTGTTTAAATTATACAAACTGAGGAATGAACAATGTCTTTACTGGCTGCCATCTTTGTTTGCATTGTTAGGAGAGTCTTTGTGGACTTACATAGGTGCTTAAAATTGTTCTTCACTGATTTAGCATTACACTCCAATAACATTGTCGGACACAAGACATTTGATAGTTTTTTAAAGAAAATCCTGCATTGTATACTTTTTTGAAACCATGTCAAAACTCGATGCAACAGAACCAGAGATGATCTTTTCTATTCTACGTTCTTCTATTTTGTCAAAACCTGTTGCCTACATTACCCACAATGCAACGTGGTCCACAACACTTCAGGTATGATGGTATGTGTCCACAGGGGTGTTTCTGGACACAAAGGCTCGTTCCATTTCCCAGCTTTGCACGCTTGACTCACACAGGCTATGCTTTCTGACAACGACTAATCAGCTTACTGGCTGCACCAGACTGGACGAACGCCACCCGTGGGCTGGTCTGCACCTGGATTTCAAACCAAACTAACATTGTGGCTTGTTTGGAAACTTTCTTTCTCAAAAATAGTTAAGTGAGATTTTTCAAACACCTCCGGTCATTTAACTAAACATGAATATAATAGTAATACACAAGAGGCTGAGGACAAGTGGCTGTTGTACTGACACCAACATGCTTCAGCTTAACTTGCTCCACTCACAGGGTCAGAGCAACACAAAGACTAAATAAATTGGTTCAGAAATATTTATGTAAAAAGGTTTTAATAGAAGAATCTTGATACAAAACTTTAATGCAAATACTTGTATTAATACTTACTGTGTAGTAGAAATCAAAGGTTACATCACTTCTCAGGTGTATAGATTTTCTTACAAAAGTAAGAAAGTACCTTTCAAACATATTAAGACACGAGGTAAAACTGAAGCACCGGAATTGTGCTCTACATATTACAAATGTCCACTGAGTTCCTTGAATAATAGTAAAGGGAGCGATGGAGTGTATAGACTGAGGTAAAGCACCTGTGCGAATGAATACTTACTAAGACACAGTGTTGTACGTAAGGAACTGTTCTTCCCTCACACAGAACTTGTCCTCCAATAAGACTTGTTTTTCAGTTAATTTGACTTTCTGACATGTGCGTGCACAATATAATGAAATTAGGGTCCTCCTAATGCATTAATATACCAATCTTGAAATACTGATTTCATCTTTCATTTTTATGACAAATTCTGGACTCCATTTACTCATTAACCCATTTCGCAGCTAATACACTGCTTTACCTTGGACAGTGTGCAATATACTGACCAGATAGTATCTTGACACATGATGAGTGGTTTCTATAAAAACATGTACACACGACATGTTCAAGTGCAATAACTGTAGCAGATAATCGTGACTGTCCTGGTTCCCATCAGGGCCCTACAGAATAAGGACCATGTTACACTGCAAGTACCTTATCAAGACTACAAATGTTGGCCAACAGACACTGTTCACATGATGAAGCTTAGGACTGGGCAATACAAACACATACTGCATCACTCTAATCATGTTAGACACAGTAGACATTTTGACTGATAACAATAAAGAATCCTCAATTAAATTCAAATGTCCCTGTAAGTCGTGTCAGTGAGCCAGCATGCACAATACCAGGACCCTGATATTGAAGCAGCTAAATGGAATTCAGCCATTTTTGATTTATTCATATCTTCTTTTCTCCTGTGTCAAAATGTCTACTGGGAAAAAAAAAGCCCAAATGTGTGGTTTCTACCACCCAAAGGACTCACAACACTGTTATCTGCTCCCTCTAAGATGCCTGCTGTATCACTTTAAAAGAACTGAAAGTTCTCTCAGATTCTCTATCTTAGTTATAGTAATGAGGTCATAAGAATGACCGTGAAGTCTGTTATTTAAGGTATTTATAACCCAGTGTAATGGTATGATACTATATTTTCATTGTACAATATTTTAAGTCAATGGTGCAAGTTAAGCTGACAGAGTGTTAAGTCCTGTTTGTTCAGGCCATCACAGTCACAGTAAAAGGTTCAACAATCAGACTCAATAAGAGGAAACACTAGTGTATGTGGAGCATCAGTACGAAGTATGTTAAATATAAACTGTCTCTGAATCTGGGCTTGAAACATCATTTTCATAACAAAGGAGACATTTCAAACTGATCCGATAACTGTGTTAAGTGTCTTTTGGAAGATAGAAGCAGTTCCATTTCTTCATATTGCCCAGCCCTAATGAGGCATGTTTTAACAATAGGAAACACAACAATACATAGTAATAAAGTACTACAACAATCAGATCATTTAGGCTACAGTAGTAAAGGCTTCCTATGTGATTACACTGATCCTTATAAAAGTTTGCAGAGACACTGGTGGTGTGCACCTGGTCCAACATAGTGGAATGAATAATGTGCCTCTTCCTGTTTTCTAATAATTTCAAGTATGGAGTACCATGTGCAGAGAGATCAGGCTTCTTATACTGTACCACAGAGCAGGACAAGCACCACTATGATTGGCCACATGTAGTAGTATGAAGGGTGAAAGACCCCACAGTTCACTTATATACTGGTGTATAAGACTGTTCAGACCAGCTGTGTTCAGGCTGGTTTTTCCTCCACATCCTGCTCTTCTTCATCTCTGTCGTCTTTAACGATCCCTTCATCAATACTCTCCAGCCTCAGTCTCTGACCATCCAGGTATCTGGGTCTGGGTGCTGCTCTGGTGGTAAACAGTCCCCCATGCAGTTCCAGATCCTCCCCAAACAGGGTGAGCTTAGCGTCGCTCTCTATCGCCTTCGCCAAACAGGATGCGAAGGTGTCGAGAGATTTGTGTACCTCTGCGTGGACTTGAACAGAGGATGTGTTTTCAGCTGAGGAAAAAAAGAAGAAAAGAATTACTGTGTTAGGCCCATCAGACAAACACATCTTATGTTTAGCGTGATGTTTTGCTTTGTAGACAAGCTCATTTTATAGTCCCTCAGTGAGTATGAAGCGACTCCCCTCCCTGTAATCTGTTGTGTAGCTGAAGACGACAGATACCTTTGGAATGCTCCACCTGGTCTTCAAAGGTGACAGAGCTCCTCCTCTTCCCGGACAGATTCCCATGGTACTGTGGGTGGGAGGAGCCATCTGTGGAGAAATTATCCAGCAGCATCACGTCCGTGCCTGCGTGGGGGAAAACACTGCGTTACATTCTTAATGAAAGGACACAAATGAGTTGTTATTTGTTTTACACATGACATTACTTGCCCTACCCAATGCCATTCTGAACTGAGAGCATGAGCTGTGAAACAGGAATGTGAGGCTGACTGTAACAAAGCTGTGGGAGCATGACGCAATCGAGTTAATAAGACCATCTGTCAGCCTTTTGAAACCTCATGTTTGCATGATGTGCCATGAACCACATTATTTCGATTTGATGTAAGCAATTTATCAGAAAAGATGTCAAAATGTAATATCTTTTATATGTCAAACTAAACAAGTAATTTGAAGATGTCACCTTGGGCCCTATAACCATGTGGATTTTCATTTTAATAAATTAAATGAATACTTGAGGAAGCAATCAGCCAAAACTCAATTCAACAGAAGAACTAAAAACTCAGACCGTCTGTTTAGAACTGATTGCTGAAACTATTTTGTTGGAATCAAACAACTTATTCAACTGCATTTAAAATATGAGTACATTTAGGTTGTTCAAAAGATCCAGAATTAATCTGATGACTTCAGTTCACTGTTAAATGGAAATTATTTAGTAGATGTTACTAGTATCAAATGTATTAACAGACAGAAGAAGTTCAGTGGAACATAACACGTTCAGAGTATGTGTGTCCCAGAATTCATTCTTAGCAAGTATGTAGAATGTAAGCATTTTAGTCAGTTTTGGGCATACCTTAAATAGAGAAACTATTGATTTTTGTGATGTTCAAATTGTCTCACCACCAACCACGATTACAGTTATTTAACACTGGAATTGTGGGTGGTGGTGAAACAATTCAAAGATCACAAAAATCAAGAGTTACATTTTGAGAAATACATTTTACTGCCTTTGAAGGATCACTTCAAATTAAATGTACGAAGTCACACAGTCAAAAACAGTATACTTTGATTATAAGTATATAGTATGTAGGGCGGCTGGGGCTCAGGGGTAGAGCCAGCTACTTGTTATCAGAAGGTCGCTAGTTCGATTCCCCTGGTCTGCATGTCCAACAGTCTTGGACTTGTGTCTTGGGCAAGATACTAAACCCCAAGCTGCGCCAGATGTGCTGGTCGTCACCTTGCATGGCGGCCACCGCCATCAGTGTATGAATGTATGTATGAATTACTGTAAGTCGCTTAGGACAAAAGCATCTGATAAATGCCCTAAATGTAAATAGTTTAATATAAATGTAACATACTGTGTAGAATTAGTATATGGTATGAATTGAGGACAGGCTCCCCGTTCCTTCTGCTTCCTGTGTGCAACACTTACATGAGTCCTGAGTGAAACTGAAGCCGGTGTCTCCTGTGCTGCTGCCTGGGGCCAGCAGGTGCCCTCCACCCGCCAGCATGGCTGTCAGGTGTGGGGACATACCCAAGTCTGAAAGAACACAAGCAAGATCTCATCATACAACACATGAAATGATAACAGCAACACAGTGTAAATCTAAACACATTAGAAACACCAACATTATGCATGTCACTATCTTATTGCACCAACCATTTAATATAATGTCCATAATAGTCTGTGCATAATAATTATATACCAACTTATCTAGTATTCTACCAACTTATCTGTACATAACACTTATATCTTTGTTTGCATCTTTGTTCAGGCTTGTTTTTTAGAGGTATAAACATACTTGGTCAATATACTTCATCTATGTTTTAGTATCTTACATTAAAAATATCGCAAGATCATCTACAGAATAATGTAAACACTTCTTTGAATTGATCAACATGAAAAAAAAGATCCACTGTTGCTCTCTCACCTGTGATTCTGTTGGAGATGCTGAAGAGGCGAGACGTCCTCTGCCGTGTGGCAAACGACTCTCTGTAGTAGCGATCTCCGAAACACATTCCCAGCAGCTCCTTCCTCACGGTTTTATTCCATAGACCATAGATGAGCGGGTGGCACACGGCGCTGCAGAAAGAGAGCCAAGCCACCAGAGTCTCCAGTCCCTGAGACACACTCCCTTGACCCCACAGAGCCTCGGTGCAAACCACCCCGACATACGGCCCCCAGGTCATGAGGAAGGTGCCAATCACCACTAAGATGGTGACGAAGGCCTTGCACTGGCTCCCCGCATACACGAGGCTCCGCCGGCTTCCATTAGAGGAGGTGGAGGTGCTTGAGTTTTTACGTCCGTTCCTCTGAGCTCCACTGGAGTCATCCTGGGCCACAACAACCGTCCCACAGTGTACTTTCCGAGCTTTCATGCGAGCAACACGGAAAATTACACCGTAACAGGCCAGCATGACGAAAAAGGGGGGAAGGGTGCACCAGGTGACCCAGAAGGCCGAGTAGCTCGGCTCTCTGTGCCAAGACGCAACACAGGTCCACTTGAAACAGTCAAACTCAAAGGATGACCAGCCGAACAGAGGAGGCAGACAGCCCACCAGGGAGTGTATCCACACATAGGCAATGACGACGACTGCCCGGTTTCCTGTGATCTTCATGGGGTAGATCATCGGGTAAAGAACTGCGTAGTACCTGTTGGGTCGAGAGAGGAGCACAGTTAGGAAACTCTGCAGAAAGAAAACTGAAGCTAGTCTCATGGGAGCCATCTGGTCCACAGGGACTGCTCATATCTGAGTGAAGCTAAAGGCTGAGCTTTTCCTCCAAACAATGCTGGAAAAAGTTCTCTGAAAAAATGCAAACACAACAGAAAAGGAGAGGCTTGGCAGGAAGAACACAAACATGCACTGTAATCAAAAATTCCCAAAGGTGCTGGGAGTAATTAGGACAGCACAGAGAACAGTGAGGACTGTGTGCTACCGAGCTAATTTACAAAAGATCTGAGTAACTGCATGTTATAGTCTTGTATGATCCACAATAACAGGAATAACATTATGAAATAACCAGGGTGGTTTTTAAATGTCAATTCCAACCTGAAGTGCATCAACAAAAACATTTAAGAAAATAAATCACTTGACTTAAATTCGATACATTTTTAACAGATTGTCTGTTATACAGTATATAAGGAAAATGGCCACAAATAAGGGTAATTACCCACAGTCCCATGGGATTTCGTCAAATCTGATGGTCCGAAACACAAATGTAATATATGTATAGTGACACAAAACAGAAAGGCAGAACATCCCGGAACCACAAAATGTTCAATGGGGTTTTATCTTTTACTTCATAAATAACTTAAATGTCAATTACGTGTCAATTATATGACTATAATATTCTGTCTAGTCTTCAGAAATTATGTTCTTTAAAGAAACATTCAGTAGGACTGGGTATAATTTTAATGATACCAGCTACAGTACCAATACCCTAAATTGATGAATATAAATAATTTCCTTTTTTCCTATTGGACAGAAGTGAGCCCTTCTTTCAAAAACACTTGTGCGACTTTATCCTTATTCAAATCAGCAAATATCTAGTCGAAGAATAAGCAAAGAAAGAAGGGGGTTCAAGTCGAGTCCAGAATGATGGATTAGCTGCATCCGTGTCAGCTTGTATTTGTTTATCAGTTTCTCGTTTCTAAAAATAAGTATAATCTCAGCCCTGCAGATGAATGGTTCATTCATGCCTGTCCACATTAAAGTTACTGTGTAATAAGCCAGACTAATGCTTGTCGCTTGAGCTGGAAAAATCTCCTGAAAAGTACCATGACCAAAGTGTGTGGTTAACCAATCTTATTTACAAGGCTACATACTGACCTTAAAGGGAAACACTACATTTTCATAAAACAACAGAAGATTAATATGTTTCTTTGAAAGACAGAAATGTCAGAATCTCATATTCACTTAGGCAACAAGGTAAAGACATGTATTACATTTATTAAAAAAGACAGACAATTGCGCTTATTTTGAGGGAAATTAAGGATATCAAGCTACACTGAATTATTCCTTGAATATAAAAAGATCTGAGTGAAATATATACTGACAAACATAATTTAGCTGATGCTAATCTCATACAGATGTCCATAAAGGTCTCTAAAGGTGGTTGGGAAGAAATTTTCATGACAGATCCAACTAAACTGAATGCAAATTTGAGTAAAACCTTTGTCTGAAATATCTGCTGTTACATCTTTAAAAAAACAAAAACTTTCACTGTAAAGAACATGAGACATGTGATTGTAAAATTTAAATTTCTAGGATGTCTCCATTTCTTCTTTTTGAATAGGATATTTTGTTGAAATTAATTAAAAGTCTGGTCCTCTCCAATAGTTCAAATTTGACCTTACATGTATACCCAAATCGTAACAACCAATGACTTAAGACTGATGCCTTTAACTAGCATTCCTTCATCTACTATCTTTGTATTTTTTTTTATGCATCTCTCTATTTACTGTGGATTCATTTATTTTTTGCAGACAATAATACTAACACCACTCACTACACTGACAACATTTGTGAGACATCACTCACAAAACGGCAATTTTTGTCTTTAATCTGTCTTTCAGCAATGCTCCGCCTCACACTTGTTATCATGTGGGAGCTGCCCAGTACAACCACAATCTGATGCCATCGGTCAGTGAGCAGATGCACTGGTCATGGTGGTTGAGTGCAATCGAACAAACTCTAGTAACAAGTGCCTACATTTGTACCGATTATCCACTGCTTTTTGTGCATGAAGGAGAAGAAATTTTAATCAGAAGAGAAACAACTTCGCAGACTGATTTTTATGTCTTAACAATTTAAATAAACAAAAACATTTTCATGACTGAATAAACTGAATAATCTTGTGGTGGTACTGGCAGTAAATTGCTTACAGGCCAGCCCCACCTACATAAAAATAGAAACAAAAAACATGAAAATCTAGGGGAAATGCCCAATAAACAAATGCCTCCTAGAAGCCCCAGGGAAATAAAATGGCAAACTGAAGGTGCATGGGGCTTCCCAAATAAACACAGTTTATCACTACAAATGATGAGGGAAGCCAAGAAAACCCAATAGGGTCTAAACAGACGAGAGTTTCTCGCTGGAAAACTAAGGGGAATGAGATTCTCAGTGGGCCAAGGAAAGGTTTACAATGAGGGTGAGGGCCACCTGTGTGCCATTCCCCACCTCTTTTAAGCCTTTACAAAAAGGGTGTCATCAGACTGTGATTGGCTGGGAGGGAGATGCCCCAAGCTGCTTCCACTCAATCAAGAGTCAGTGTCTCCACCCTGCAGACAGGTGATCTGAATTCCCTGCAATCAGTCTTGAGGGATTTTGGAAAATCCACCCCACACAAAGAAAGACAGCAAATTTCAAATGATTGGACTGCTACAATCTGACTTTAAGGGACAACACAATTCATACCGTTTTTACTTTGTTTATATGTGGCGGACCCTGCCACCTTTCTAGCTTAAAAAAATGTTTTGGGGAACTTATTTTCCTCTGAGATCAGCTTGTTTATTCAGATACGGAAAAAAATAAATATGAGTTTGTATTGTTACTAGGGCTGGGACTTTATCACGTTAATTACTATCAATTAATTACAGAAAAAAATAATGCAACAAAAAAATAATGCATTTAATCGCAATTTATTTTTGCACTGCAAACAGCACGGAATGTTGCCAAACCCGTATACTGATGCACAGGACACAACACGAGAAATGGAAACCAATGAGAAGTCGTTGCTGGGTTCGGTGGGTGGAAATTTTAGTTTTAAAAAAACTACCGGGTGGAAACCTGGATAAAAGCACAGTTGTGTGCAAATTGTGCAAGAAAGAATCACCAGAACACTTCCAGCCTCCGCTGCCACCTCAATGCCAAACATGTTGCAGTGTCGCCAATCCACCCTCGACAGGGTTCAGAGCCAAAATGAACTGTTTTGGTTCACTTTCATCACCTGTATTACCTTTGTTTCCAGCCATAATACTCAGCTGTTTTTAGCAAAAACACCTGATAATCCTTTGATAAATAGCAGACATACAAAGTTAGCAACTAGTTGATAAACATAGTGGAGCATTTAGTAGCTTAAGAGACATATTTGCCTCTGGAGTTGGTGGAGACCAAAAACGGAGCTAAAAGAGAGTGAATATTGGACTTTTGCCAGGTGGCCAGAAAGGACTTACAATGCATGCTAACGTTAAATATTTAAATAAGGATCCTTTTTTAAACAATGTAGCTACAACAACTTCATACAGAGGATAATATACAACCCCGATCCCCAAAAACATTGGTACACTGTGTAAAAGGTAAACAGAACGCAATGATTTGGAAATCCTTTTCAATCCATATTCAATTGAATACAGAGCAAAGATATTCATTGTTTAAAATTGTCTTTTTTTGTAAATATACATTTATTGTGAATTGTACTGCTTCTACACCTAAAGTAAGAAGAACCACAGCAACCCTGATTTTTTTGGATCAGGGTTGTGTTAATGTTGTGTTTGTAGCCTGTTGCACTGCCACACAGTGGCTAAATAATTCTTATACATTTTCAAAATATGACGATACCATGATTATCAGAGTGCTCATGATTACAATCATTATCCAGCACCAACCTGTCAATGGCAATAGCTCCGAGGGTGAGCATGCTGGCAGAGCTGATGAGCAGGTAGAGCAGAGCAGTGAAGTTACACCACACCACCCCAAACACCCACTCTTTCTTTGCTGAGCTCACGGCCACAAACGGCAGCACCAGCATGGACAGCAGCAGGTTGGAGAGGGTCAGGCTGAACACAAACTTGTTGCTGGGTGTGAGCAGATAAGGCCTGCGATAAAGGGTCACCACTATCAGGAGGTTCCCCAGGCAGGCGAGGAGTGTGATGGTCACAATGGAGACTGACTCCAGGGCAGTCAGACCCTCACCATTCCCCAACACGGTGCAGTTCCTACTGGTGTTCATGGTGAGAGAGTGGGCCACCAGACAGGTGTAGGAATGGTAGGGGACTGTCGGGAGAAAGGCAATGTCAGACATGATTACGCTGTCAGAATTAGAAATAAAGGATTGTTAAAAATAATCTAACAAACTGTCAGATTATTAAAATCAAATTATTAAAAGTTCTGCTTACAATTTGTAAATGTTTCAATTACTTTTGTAGGAAAACATTGTTTTCCAGTCATTCCTGTAAAGTAAGAACATAATTTGGTGGTATCTTGAAACTTCCTTGAGTTGTGTAATTCATCACAGGAAGCAAGAGGGTGGGGTGCACCTAACAATTATTTTCACAATTATTCAATCTATTGCTAAAAAAAATAAAATAATGTATCATTAGGTCCTTACATTGTCAGAACACACCTGAAAAACGCCTGCCACGATTTCCAAGACCCCAAGTCTATGTCTTCCCAATGTTTATTTTCTCCAACCAACAGACCAAAACCTGATGATATAATGATGTAAAAAAAAATAATAATAATAGAAGTAGGAAGTCTAAGAAGCTGGAACCAAAGGTTTGGCCTTTTTCATTGATAAGTGAGAATTGATTTTTCATGTCAGCTTGCATTTTGATATGAAACGTTTGCACTGCATAGCCTCATAACAATACCATAACTTGTAAAACATGTATGCAGACTCTATGTACACTGTAATGGATTAAACAGCTCAGGCTAGTTTTAAGAGCTCTGCCATTTACTTTTCATACTCAATAGATATGAATTGAAACTGGTGGTTGCAAAAATGGTTAGTAAAACTGGGTGGTTGTGATGTACATGTGATTTTAAGTAAACGTGCTGAAACATGATTTAGCCTCTTGTGGCTTTCAAGGTGCACTACGTAGTTTTGGGAAATACATTTTAAATCAGAAGAGAAAGAGCTTCATCGAATGATTTCTTTATGTCTAAACTACCTAAATAAACAAACTATTGGTTTTCCTGACTGAATAAACTGAATAAACAAACTGACTTTAAAAGACAACACAATTTCATAAGGTGATGTTACTTATTAAGATTTTAAATGCAGGACTTCACCTTGAAGTGACTGGGGTGTTCAAGAACTGTTGTGCTGCTAGTTTAGCTTCAACTGAAGTTGCTCAAAGATCGCAATAGTGACTTTACATTTTTTGTAGTCCTCGGGAATGTTCGCAGTCATGTAACGTTAACTGAGCCGTTACTTTCAAGTGTTAACGTTCGTTACACCAAAGTGAAAAGTTTAGGGGTTAAAACCCCCTCTAATAAAATCACACGTATAGCGAGTTAGCTCAACATTTGACCAAACACAGTTGTGGAAAGGTGTCTACAATTCAAACCGCCACTGTTTTAAAACAGAGAAGCATATCAGTTTCCATCTCTCACCATGACGATACTCGGGTTAACCTAACTTTTTACACTGTTCAGTTAACCCAAAGTGGCAAGAAAACGGAGGTTAAAGATAAAGCCTAGCGACATGTAATGTTTCTGTGTAGCTCGACACTGACAAAAGTAAACGTGTGAAGAGGATGCAGAGCTGCGACTGCACTAGTTTGTGTTCGCTAGCAGTGACGCTAACTTAGCGAAAGCAACTACCGTTAGTTAGCTTAGGTTAGCTCAAACTTTCTCCCATTGTCCCCCTGAAACACAGCTATCCCTCTTTACCTGCTTCGGCTCGGCGCTGTGGCTCCACATTTTCTCCTCTTAAAAGGCAAACCGTCCATCCTGCTAGTCCGTTTTCACGCTACAACCAAGTAACTGTGGGCTGCGGTTGAAAAATCTCTCAGAGTCCCCCGACATTGTTGAGTTTGGTAACGTTTGTCTCTCCTCAGCCGAATCACAGGCGGCCAGCTGCGGCTGCAATGGCGTCCTCCTCCCTCTCCTAGCAGACTCCTTCACTGTGTGGGTGGTCGTCGATGAGAGTCGCCCTGTTTTCATTACGCCATTACAGCTGCTAACATGACTTTCCTGTCATTAACGTGAGGAGCATTATCGTGCTGTTGCATTGAAGTCGGGTGCTTTTTAATCATCATGACGCTCAATGTGTTGAAAACAATAAAAGTACGCTTTCTTCTGCTTCAGATGCGACATGTATTTAGTGTAGGCTTTGTGTTCATGTTTACAAAAACTCAAAAGCCCATGTAATCCTGCCTGTTTCTTTAATAACAGGCTGGTGATGTTTATGAATGAAGCACTACGCAGCATCGTTTTCACAGGCTGGACCACCCACGTAGATCAAAGCTTCCCGCACAAACAAGTTATCTTTTCGTTATCCAATCAGAGAAGCGAGACGATACCGACCCCGCCCATAAGATGGCGCATTCTGGTCTAGAAGAGTGATGTGTTGAGCTCTTCAGGGCTTATGTACTTTTTTGGCCTAAGAACCAAAAAAGTAGATCACATCACTCCAGTTATCTGATCTTTAAACTGGTTTCCTGTCAGTCAAAGAATAGATTTCAAAATCCTGCTGTTGGTTTTCAAAGCACTGAATGCTTTTGGGACAAAATACATTTCTGATCTGCTGCTGCGTTATGAACCATCCAGACCTCTGAGGTTGTCAGCTACAAGGCTGCTTTCAGTCACTAGAGTCAAAACTTAACATGCAGAAGCAGCGTTCATCTGGAACGAACTCCCAGGGTGCAGGTCTGCTTCAACTCTCACCTCTTTAAAATCAAGGCTGCAGACCTTTTTGTTTGCCACTGCCTTTCATTGAAGCAATTTCAAACCTATTTCTTAACTTGTTTAATGTTTTGTTTTTTCATGTCTTCTCACCGGTTTTCAATGTACTTTAAATGTAATATTTAATGTATTTTAATGTAACTGTATGCCCCTGTAAAGCACTTTGAGTTGCCTTTGTGCCTGAATTGTGCTATACAAATAAACTTGTCTTGCCATATTTTGTACATATGTCCAATAATATGCATTAAAACTAACCACCACAATCCACAACACTGTGTTAAAGGTGGTCCCTGGCATAGATGGAATTCTGTTGTGAGAAATGTAAAAAAAAAAAAAGTTAAATTTAATGTGTCTGGGAGAAGAAATCTAAAAAAGATATGACAAACACAAACTCATGATGGACAAAAAAATGAATACACTGCCAGTTGTTTTTGAAATTAAGAGGTCCTTGTTTAATTTTTCATCATTTAATATAATTATATAAGTATACTTGTCATTATCTCTATATTATTATACACTACTTAAAATTACTTAGGGATATTTTTGTTTCATTTATTCTGTGACATATCCAATATTTTAGTTTCTGTTTGGTGAATCCCCAAAACTATTGTGACATTTAATTTAACTTCTATTCCTTATGTATGCACATGCATATATGCACCCATATCCCAATATCGCTTACTAATTTTTAATAAGATATTAATTGTGATTAAAGTCTATACTGTAGATAAATTGCTCCTCCATAAAATCTAAAGATAAGTAGAGCACAGGTCTGAATGGAAGATGTGGTGAATTGGAGGTAAATATTGTGATTAATGGAGGGAGGAAGGAGTAAAATATCAATGCCATCAGTTCTTGTTTTTGTCTTTGTTTGTGGAGTTTACTTTGGTTGACGAGCTTGTTGCACCTTCTTTTTATTGCTTATCTCAGTAAAAAATAAAAAAATGTTCTCAATGTCTCAAATCTCAACAAGAAGAAAGTTTTAAAAACGTATGTGGCAGTCTGTTTTTTAGTTTGTTGGGGGGAATACTATAATAACCAATCTAATGAGTACAGTTATTGTATTTTATGAGTATTTTACTTAAGTAGAAGTACAGACAAGGGGATCACAAAATAAATACATTTCTTACCTGTATCTGTAATTACAGGTCCATTCAGACATAAGAAGAGTACTCAGTAATTAAACCCTGGATTTCAGACAATGTTTAGGCTCCACTGTAACAAAAACTGGACTACTGTAGACTTTGACTAAAACTATGGATATAGTGTAATGTTTTATTGTTTATAGTTAGTGAACAACAATTTGATTCTCTCAGTTTTGTTCTTCTTGAAGTGAAGAAGTGTGAAGAGCATGACGTATAAGGCACATTTGTGTACATTCAGACTTAAAAAGGATAATAAAATCAGGTTTAACCATGCGGGAGGGGGATTCATCTTACAGCACAATGTTCACTTGCTTTATGACATCTACAATACCTGCGTTTCTGTCCATTTTAAGCCTATTCTCTAAATACCACGTGATCTATACTGCTATGATGCATTACCTCTGATGAGCCAGTTTCCAGCCTTTCCAAATTGTTTTTCTTACTGTGCTGAATCTGTACTTTCAAAATGTATGATGTATTCTGAAAACATGGTCTTCTGTAACTTGAAATTCAGTTTATATGTGATTTGTTTTAAAAAGCAGTGGTGTGGTAATTGAGGAGTGTGGTGTTAACAAAGCATTTGGCAGTAAAGCCAGGTTTATACATGTGCATTAAAGGGGCTTAGGGACAGCAAATGATGTGCATTTCCTCAAAAAATTTAACTGTATGTTGGGAGTTTCAGCGGCTGTGTCAACACCATGCAGAGACTGCAAGGAATGTGATTGGTCAGCTTGGGTGATAGTGTTAGAGACTGTTAATGAGTTGAAGAAAGGCTCAGTAATCTTTTTTCTCTTCAGTAACACAAGTATAGCAACGACATTTACACTGTAAACCTCATGATCAATGTTCTGAACAATGTAAACACAGACACTTTAGTAATCACTCTTGTTTTGTGATAGTGTTATAAATTGTTGTCCTATTGACATCCATCATAACACACAAGTAAAAGTCCACCTTCAGAGCTGATGTTAAAACTTGAGCATGGGGATCTGTGGAGAGTAGTCAGTCAGAAGAGAAACCATGAGACCCTGAAATAGAGGACAGTTGTAAGGATCAAGTAAAAAAAACAAAATTATACATGAAATCATGTGTTTAAGCAAGTTTCTCACCATGATCGTCCACTTTCTATTCTCTGCCTCGGGGAACACGAGGGAGCGTGAGGAGTAGAACACCTCGTCGTCCACCTCCTCCATTTTCCGGGGCAGACAGTGCAGGAAAGTCCAGTCTGGTTTGGTCACACTTCCTGTCTGTAGCGGACCAGTACCAAATCATGGAGCTCAGACTTATTTCAACTCTCTCTCTCTCTCTAAATTGTCGAAATTAAATGTACATTTACCAAAATGATTACTGTATTTTTTTTTTTCTCAGAAGATGGTGTCACCAATATAATTATGTGTCTGTGCAAGAGTTTTATTTCAAGCTTGCACGATGATTTACATGTCAGATGAAGTCTGTAATTAGTGTTAGAGTTCATCACGTTAACAATTAACAGAATGTGGAATTCTACTGCTTTCTGTACAGGCAGTCAGCAGGCGCACCTTTGAAACAGGCAGCTTTGCTCTAAACTATTTTGCTTACTATTGGGGATCGTGTACAGCTGTCAAAAGGAATCAATGTGGGAGTAGGCACTGACTAAAAATAACTGCTAGTTTCTCTAAAAGCTTCCTGTATAGTGCAGGTGACCCAAAAATGTGGATTCAGCCTCTTAATAAAACAAAGACAGTGTTCTTATTTACCTTCATTGTTATCTGGTAGCCTTGAAAGTCTTTGAGCCTCTTCTTCTTCTCTTCCTCCTGTCCCATGCTGACCCAGGTGTCTGTGACCAAAACGTTGCTGCTGTGGGCGGCCTCCATCGGGTCAGAGGTCAGAATCAGTTGGGTCCCATGCTGAGACAAAATGCAATGGTATGTATTAATAAGCAGTCCTTTAACAAGAGGACTTTTTAAAATAAGAATTACACATGAAGAAGACCTCACCTCTCTGGAGAGTCTTTGTGCCTCTTGGATAACACTCTGCTCTGGCTCATACCCCTGAAAATCAAGATACAGTCAACCACAGGTGTTTGTTTCAAGAAGCAACTGGAGAAATCATCAGATGCTTAATATCGATGCCATGCATTTATACCTGCATATACAAAACAAGAAACCAGAAAGAAGAGGGGAGTATTGAATGAGACGTCAAATGTACATGACCACACAAAGCGAGGCAAACCTTTGGTGTAGCGATCTTAAGATGAACTCCCAGTTTGGCTGCAGTCATCATGAAGGAGTGCAGGACGTTGTTTCCGTCTCCAATCCAGCTTACTGTCAGTCCCCTAAGAGACCCATAATGCTCCTGGAAGAGAACGGTAGTAATTTATTTAACATTATCATTTACTGGATGAAAATTGCAGTATATTGAGGGGTTGCGTTGCGGTACCTGTAAGGTGAGGAAGTCGGCCAGAATCTGGATTGGGTGGTAGAGGTCAGACAGACCGTTTATGATGGGGATGGAGGCCTCCTTATCCAGCTCCACCAGTGTCGAGTGACTGTAGACTCGTGCCAAGACAATATCACAGAGTCCTGAGAGAACCCTGTGGTGGGAGTTTAGCGGTTACAGAGGGGTATGCAGGAACTGTGGTTCATATACTGACCCACAAACACTCTTCTTTCCCTTCAGATGTTAGCAGCATCAGTGGACAACATGGACAACTGTTACTAACTTGAACAACTCATGTGAGGCTGAGTTAGACTGAAAATGTCAGGCTTATTAAGGCTTTCCTGGATAAACAAATGAGTGCACATAAGTAACCTACGTCCAACAACTGACTGACATTAATGTCATTGCGTAATTATAAGACTCACCTTGCTGTGTCTGTGGAACTCTCATTCACTCCCAGGTGGATGTCCTGGGAGGTGAGGAAACAAGGGTGTCCACCAAGCAGAGCAAAACCTGGAATTACGATATTAAAGGAGAAGTTAGGCCAAAAATTTATATTCAGTTCTTAGCCCCTTTTAGATAGAAAAGGTGGCACATTTGCAGTAAGGTAAAGGCTGCAATGTGTTGCCTTGTCTTTCTAAAAGGGAGGTGTAATATTCTTTCTTTTCCAAAAAGCTGCCACTTGGCCGCCACCGGGGTAGGCGTAAACATGTGACGTGCGTGAAGCACGAAGTTGGGCGTGAAGAGAAGCAGGTCGAATTTGTCTTCAAAATAAGAGCTTTACATTGCACCCCATTGGAGTTTAGAACTGGGTTCTAAGCGAGGGGCTTTTAATTTGAAAGTAGCGACCATTAGTAGCTTGCCACTACAACAACAAGCGGACAACGAAAACAGCTACAGAGACCGAAGAGATGCTAGCATCTCCCGGATCTCAGCGGCTTTCTAGTTGCTCATCTTGCCGTCCGTGGATGAAGTGATGAACTGATTGCTGTGATCAGCTGTTTCCTGGTTTTAAAACTCCCCGGTTGTGGGTCGCACAACAGTGCACGTCATGGACACCTCCGCTCATCTCACGCAATAGCCGGCACATCGACATCTCGGATTTACATAGCAATGCAGGTGGAAATAAGTGTACCCTCCGAGGCGTCAAATTGGCGGACCAAAACAGACCTGCAATTTACCGCCTTCTGTCTAAATCCGCGGACGTAGCCGTAAAAAGGACGGCCAATTGGCGGCTTACTGCCCATTATAAAAACGGCTATTATTTACTTACCCGTGTGCAGATTGAAAACATCTGAAGTAGATGGGTTCTTGTTATTAATTCTAAAAAAAATGGGGAAATAAAATGGCTCCATACAGGTTGTCTAGCGTAATCCAAGACTTCAGAAGCTCAAATACCCATGTCAGATGGGGTGCACGCTAATGTGTTTAGCCTAGCAGCTACAGTGAAGATTGCGGCTTAAAAAAGGGTGTGAATACTGTCTTTTCAAATCAATTTGGGATCTCTGTTTTTCCAGAGAGGTGGCTTATGCAGCACAAGCTGTATGGAGCTACTTTGTTTCTTTATGGTCCTTTTTCTACATTTTTTTTAAAAAAAGTCCCCAACTACTCCAGTTGTTTAGGAGGATGCTGCAACGCTGCTTTGCCAGTGAATCTCCAGAAATGACTACGAAACATCACCTGACTTTCCATCAGCATTGGAATAAGTGGATATTGTTTTCATTTTCGGGGCAAACTTATCCTTACACGCAACTTAAATGACCATTTTGTTAAAAAAAAAAAAAGAAGCACAACCTCATGTTAGTGTTAAAGTGGGACAGCAAAGTGGAAAAGTTCAGATGCAGCCTGTTGGAGCGCTGCACTGAAAATAACCTTTCAGCAAATCTTTTGTGTATGTGCTCACAATGACCTTTACCACCGCTGAACACACTGATGAATAGTACTGGCCCAGTGAACAATATGAGATGTTTCATTTCAGTTAGGTGCTTATAAATGACATTTATAAAGTCTGGTTTAAAAAGTGTAAATTTAAGTAACGTAAATTAAAAGTGTAAATCTGACACTTGAAAGCTGCCCATTACATTTATAAAAAATGTGCCCACACCACTATTCTGTTCTGCACTGGAGACTGAAGTACATTACGTACACTTGTGGAGACTCTTAACTTATACACAAAACAGACACCTGTCTCTGTGGACATTCTTGTCCTGGTGCTCCTCTTCTCAAATATCATTGCAATCGACTTTCCTTGCAGAAGAGGAAGATACTGAAACAGAAACAACAGTTAGCTTCCTTAAATGACCCAGACTGAAAGTTGCAAAGAAAAATGCAGGACACTGAGACCAGTGGTTAACACTGCTTTAGCTACTACTAGCTACCTGCTTTTCATGCTTGATCCGATGTTTCAGATCCGCTGACACCCACAGCAGTCTCTTGATCTCATCTGAGCTGAAATCTTTCAGAGTGAGACAGCTGCGACCCTTTAAACTCACTGACCCAAGAGAAGCAGCTCCGGTGCTGGAAAGTAACACACGCAATATTAACGGCGCTGAAGACAAAACATACACATAAAAGTTACGTTGAGAGCCTTACCTAAGCCCACGCGGCCGACCGTTCACGAAAGTTTTCCAACATTTGAAAACTGTGTTGTTCACAGATAACAGTTTAATAGACATCGCGGTTCAAAAGGGGAAATACCACAACTGAAGTGTAACGTAGCGTGAATATTTCATCAGAGACAGCAACTTTCATTCACTGCCTGCTGCACAGCGCATGCTGCCAGAGATACAACCAACCAGAAGCGAGGCTGCCACTGACGTCACTGCAACAGGAGGGGGGGCGGGGCGTGGCTTCTTCAAAAACATGAATGTGTCCATGATTGTAACAACTTTTTGGTTATTTATTGTGTAATACGTGGACTACCTGAATTCGAGATTTGAGTTGAATGTAATAGGTAGATAGATAAATAGATAGATGAACTATATACTATGTATGCAAATCTATAGTATCAGAAACAACAGCAGGTTTTTAAATCAATAACTGCAGCGGTTCATCAGTGGGAACATGTTTCATATACAAGGTAAACAAACTAAAGAAACACACACACACACACACACACACACACACACACACACAGTGTTGTATGTCAGGATGCTACTTCTAGCAAATATGAATAAGGCTTGGTAGCTCCAACTTCACAAACAGATGTTTTTGGAGTTTTTAGTGATTCTACTAAAACATCTGCATTATGAAAAATGTCTAATATTGTACAATCAAAATCAATAGTTTAATACTTTTTAAAGACTTTTCCTTGTGTGTTTCATCACTCCACAGTATCAATATGCTGCTCTGCCTTCCAGTACATTTAGTAATAAAATATATCGATGGTACCTCAAGTAGATATCAGTGATTTCTGAGCACAACGACAGCTAATGTTAGCCAGCTAGCTCCTCCCCCTCTCTGACGTTTCCCCGAGCTACCTTTCAGTCAGCACCGAGCTGCCCGGTGGGGAGGAGGAGGAGGAGGTGTGAGCGGGGACAGGAGTCAACATGACTGGACAGAATGATGTGGACATACCTGGTGAGAGTACCCTCCACACCGAGCAGCAGGAACATGCAACATGTATCTGTATACACGCTTGTTACACCTACCTGCTCAGGGTGTCCCGCACTGTGTGGTAACACCTGTTGCTATTTCTGTCAGCTGCTGCTTAAATGGCTTGAGATGTGACAGCAGGCTGGGTCGGGATTTAGCCGGTGTTAAGTTAGAGATGGGTGGCGTTAAGTTAGTGTCGTCTCAAAGTCCTTTTATTTGTGAGTGTTTTGTTTTCTGTTAAGTGTGGCTAGAGACGAGTCACACATTTGCAGTATTCAGTGAGCAATGTTCTGTTTGTGGCATTTATGTCGCATTTATTTATAGGGGAGAACGGGTATGGTTGTAACACTGCTGCTGCTTTTGCTGCTGAGCTATTGCTCTCAAACCTTTATACAAAAGCACCCACATGTGTTTAGTACAAATGGAACCAATTCAAACCTCTGCAAGAATATCCCTTTGTTACAACCTACCCCACGACTGAGGTAGGTTGTAACACATGCTGGGGGTAAGTTGTAACAGTAAACAGATGCCACGCCATGCAATATGCTCCAAAATAAGGTTTATTGGAGTAAAAGAATACTTCAGAACAGTGTCTCTCTCTCTCTTTGGCTCTCCTTTTGTTAACTACACCTCACATGGAGTCAGTCCATAGGACAGGTCTGCTGCCTGAGTCAGATAGTCAGCCAACACTTGCTCTTGCACCTCAGAGAAAACGTGGTTGCTGCTTTTGTAGACTCCACTCGGAAGATCCCTGGACCCCTGGTCTCTCCGCTTCTGCAGTGATTTGCAGTATCTGCCTATCTGTGTTACATGGCAGGTCCCATGTGCCTTTGCAACTGATTTGACTGACTTGACTTTTTTGTGACCTCATCAGATGCTGCTTTTAAAACATTGGTCTGTCACCACCGTCAGTTTTTCTATTCCACTGCCTAGGCAATCAGCAAAAATATTAAAATCAGTAAACTGGCTAACCTCAATGAGGATAAAATAATTTAAGCGATAGAACAGCTTGTTTATTCAGTTATGGAAAGAATAAATATAACTGAGTTTGTATAATTACCTCATTAATACTGTAAATATTACAATTCTGAGTTTGAATTTCTTCTCCAAAACTACAAAGCGCCTCTTTAACCATCAATTATTACATATTGCAGTATTACCCAATATTCCACTGTACTTACACTGTACTACGAGGCACAAATCCATCTTTATTTCGAGTAGTACTTCTACTTCTATATGCTACACACAAGGTTTTCACATAGTATATTTTGAATGCACATATCTTTTGATAATTATTTCATATTTTAGTACTTATTATTTTATTCTTACTTGCTCTTATGTCTTATTATCTTTCTCTATTTATATTTTGTTTATATCTTTAGTGTGACATTTCTGTTCTAGAAGGAACAAATGTAATGTATCCAATTTCCCCCTCAGGAATGAATAAAATATTTCTGTTTCTGATTTTGTTTTTTCATCAGACACAGGAGCCATCTTCACATTTGGAAAGAGCAGTTTTGCTGACAATGTGCCAAGTATATTCTGGTTGAAGAATGACCAGCCAGTGCAGGTTTCTTGTGGCGGAGAGCACACTGCTGTCATCACAGGTGCGCACAACCCCAGCACATTTTAGTGCACATGTATATTTGCGTGATTGCCCGCAGTTTAATCAAACTTCCATCCCTGTGATTATTCTTGTGTCTGCAGAAAATGGCAGGCTGCTCATGTTCGGTGGTAATACTTGGGGGCAACTAGGGCTTGGGTTTAAGCCCACTGCCAGCAAACCTGCCTCTGTGAAAGGTAAGTGATTTTACACAAGGCCTGCGACTAATGACCATGTTTCATATAGATTAATAGACCAATTACTCTCTCCATTAATCCCGTAATTGATTGGTCTGTGAGAAGGCAAACAGTGAAAAAGCCCAAGCTGACATCTTCAGATCATTTGTTAAGGCTGGCCAACAGTCCACAACCCAGATATCTAGTTTACATAAGAGGAAAAAGAGAAGGTCATCCTCACATTTGGTAAACTAAAAAAAAGAGAGTGCTTGATTATCTTGATAGTTGATGAATGTTCTGACAAATCAATTAATCACGCAATTGTGCCACCTCTAATTCAATCATTATTTTTGGTGTTTTGATGTAATTTTAAATCGTTGTAACTTCTCTGTGTTTTCCTTTCAGCCTTAAAGTCTGAGAAGGTGAAGCTCGTAGCTTGTGGAAGAGATCACACAATTGTCTGCACATGTAAGATGATGAGTAAGTAATTGAATATGACAGAACTGTAGAGCCTAAAAGCTGTCTATAAGTGAGGTTTTGTATATTTTTAGGGCGTGGTAGTGTGTATGGTGCTGGCAGTAACCAGGAGGGGCAGCTCGGTTTGGGCCACTGCAACAACACCACATCCTTTCACCTGCTGCATCCCTTCTGTGACCATGCACCAATCAAAATGCTCTCTGCAGGATGCAACACCTCAGCTGCCTTAACAGGTTTAAACCCTGACTTGTCATACACTTGAATGTCATAAAGTGTTTCTGTTAGCCAGGTTGCCCTGGCCAAGGTCCAAACTGAATGTGTGTGTAACTAATGTCTACAATTTGTTTATTTGTGTTGGTAGAGGACGGAAGGCTATTCATGTGGGGAGACAACTCTGTGGGTCAGATCGGTTTAGGGGACGAGGGATTTGCAGCTGAGCCCAGGGAGATGAATGTTGGGGAGAAGGTGACGTGGGTCTCCTGCGGGTACCAACACTCAGCATTTGTCACAGGTAAGACACAGTCCAGCCAAACACAGCACAAGAGACCATCACTCAGGTTGTATTTGGTGTAGTGAGCGTGTTGTGTTGGCTTTGATTTAGTGGATGGAGCTCTCTACACGTTCGGTGAGAGAGCAAATGGAAGGCTTGGTCTCCAGTGCGAGCAGCTGGCCAATCACAGGGTCCCGCAGCGGGTGCAAGGGATCCTAGGTCGTGTGACTCAGGTGTCCTGTGGAGGAGAGCACACCGTAACACTTACAGGTAGGTTGTTCCAAAAGGAGAGATCATCACTGGAAAAGACTGACTAATTAGTGTGAATGCTGAAGGCACTAACACTAGTACTATTGTTCTTCTGGAATTTCTCTTTCTTATTATTCTTCTTCCGTACTTTTTTGGCACCTATCTCCTCCTACAAATTTTGCGCTACAGAAACCATTCAACTATCAAAATGTTCAGCTTTTTACGGACATTACTGCTTGTATTTTTCTTTTTTCTATCTTTCTTACTTTTGGAAATATTCAGCTTTTTCTGCTAAATTTTCCCCATTCATCCTTATGGGGAATTTTTCAAATTTCATTCTGCTATAACTTCAGCATACCTTCAGCTATAGAAACCATTCAACTATTAAAATGTTCAGCTTTTTAACTTTTCAGCTTTTTCAGAAATTCAGCTTTTTCCAAAAAAAAAAACTCCTCAACTTTCAACCTCTTCTTACCCCTCATACTTTGAGCTAGAAACACCATTCCCACTTTAAACTAGTCAGAAGACCTTGAACTATAATGCTTGTATAGAGTTTTTTAAAATTTTGTACGGTTTTGAAATCATCGCAGTTTTAGTTTTGAAGGATTTTTAGCTCATCTTCTGATTTTATAATGGGTGTGTATTGCGTGAGCTAGAGTGCATGACATCACCGCTAGAGTGAGGAGCAGCGGGAAAAAGTACA
>OMLP01012951.1:13870-31613 GCA_900302685.1 Spondyliosoma cantharus | reverse complement strand
AGGAGAGAAAAGAAGAACGGAAAGAGAAATGGGGTGGGGGGGGGAGGGGCGCAGAATACGAGAGCGAAGAAGAGGAGAGGATCAGGTTTTTATTTATAGAATACCAGAAGTTGGCGCTGTTGAGGCGTGGTCCTACTCCTGAAACTTTGCTAGATAAGCTTCAATTAATGTTGTAGATTATGGGTAAAATGAGCAATCTCAGCCCTTTGTTTGCGTGTCACTCTGCCTCTCTCTCAACCTGTTTCCTGTCATGTCTTCAGCTGTTCTATCAATAAAAAAAAAAGGCCAAACGTGCTTTTTTAATTAAAAACTCCTCATACTAACTGAAACCTACACACACACCTAATATGCGACCTGGCCTGCTGAGACGCCGCTGCAGCACATCTCTGCATTTCTGTTCAGCTGTGTCACCACCGTTTTCATCAGGGCTAGCTTTCCAGCGAGGCCTCAATGCCGCATTGCATAACCAAAATTAGGATGGGGTGACTAAGTTTTCTCACCCCTCTTATGATATCTATTATGTAACTGTCACAGTTGCACCTTTATAGCTGCATACCGCGTACTCTTCCGCTCCACTTCCAAGGAGAGAAGTTCCCGATGATCAACTGAGATCCCGATGTCCTGCACTACCTTTCATCATTCACCCTGTCAGACATGTCACAACCCTCTATAGCTACAGAGTGTTCCTCTGCCGCTCATCTGTGTCTTTACATCACCCGTCGCTCTGATTTATACGACATCATGAACGCATATAACCATGGAGGAGTCTCCAGAGGTGAAGGACATTTTTATCGTTCAAATAAAATAATCGTATAGTTGATTTAATTAATTTATCGTAGAGGGTGACTGACATGTACAGCGGTTTAGATCCAGTAGCTGCTAGAGAGCATAGTTATCTGTTAATAAATTAACAACAAAGTATGTATTAATCCTAATAAAGCAACTACAAAGCTGAGTGAAGGTTAACAATGACCTTAATAGGTAAATCGGCTAATCTCAATACGTGTGTATGATGTTAAACCCATCAGGCTTTTATTAACATTCTAAAAGTGTTTGTTATGGTATTATTCATAATGTCTTATCAGGATTCATGAGGGTCCTTAAAAACGCTTCAATTTAATGTGTTACTGTGTATTTTATTCTTCAGACCACCTCAATGATGATAAAATGATGGTGTGCAGTATTTCCTGTTCTCATTATTGTATTATTATAAAGTTTCTATTCTATTATATGCTGATCCAAAGCATGATGACAGACAACAGAGATCAAAAATAAACTGTTCCGGATGCTCCCAAGGAACCTTAACAGAAGGAGGGGTCGTTAAGTCACTGTATCTTGCCTTGGTGCCAGACTGTGGTGTCAGCTGTATTGAAATCAATGGGAGGTCCATGGAGAAACACACTAAAACTCAACATATCAACATCAAAAGGACTTCCGATGAAGAAAAGCCTCCAGAAAATGAAAGAACACACTTCAGAGAGGATACTCCAGATCTGAATCTTAGTGTTGGTTCAATAAAAGGTTCACTTTCATTACTCCATAATCACATGATAAACTTTAAAACCTTGAGTTATATTCTGTACATTGCCAAAGCATTTGTAGTAACAGTAAGATGTTTTGCTGTTAGGTCTCATGGATTTATTGACCACCAAACCAGCTACTGGATGCCTTAGATTCCCACAACAAGAGAGAATACTGACCTTACCTGAGTCCTGATGAGCTCAGCTGATTAGCATTCAAGTTGCTATTCTACCTTTTAGGGTTAATGAACTAACATGATTAGTTAAAATTCATCTTGTGCAACCCCACCATCTAAGAAAAACAAATCAATTTTCTCTCTCATAAAATTCTTGTGGTTTTGGCTTCAAACTATGAACTTTAACAAGAAAAAAGTATGACAATGGCTTAAGAAATGACATTCAATGAGCTCCACAGTTCCCAGAATCCCTGAAATAACTCGAGAACATCATGTCCCCGATGTGATAGCTGCAGCCCTGATCATCAGCATGTTTTTGTCAGTGCATTCAGCCTCTGACGCGTACAGTCACTTTTATTTCTGTACCATTCAAAGACTCTGAAACTGTTGTGAGAAAAAATGACCGAAAGAATGCATGGATCTTTGATTTTAACACACAAATGACATCTGACAGGCTGCAGTTCCTCGTGCACGGATGGTCAAACATTACACGAGGGAGTGATGCTTATATCATTTTTGCTGTGCTCTTATATAGATATATTTCCTGTTCTCTTATATGAGGCTTTTCCTCAGTTCAGATATGCAAATATTCTTAGAGGGGGCAGGTATACAGATAAAAATGATGTGCAAGTCCACAACCGGCCAAATTCCATGTAGAGTAAATGTTTTCCAGTTGCTACGCTGTATTGAGCTCTCTCTGCTACAGTATGGCTGCTATAAATCAGACTCAAAATGCCATTTATATCACAGCGACACCAGCTGGGAAGGCTAATCTTTACCTCGTCTCGTTAAAGTGGAACATTGGCTAATCAGCATGCTGTCAAATCAAGGCACTGATTTTTGAGACAAGAGGAGAAACAAGTGTTTGTAACTCAAGAAGAGGGCTGACAGGAGGAGAAACACCACATCATGCTACCTGAGGTGTGAATTTTTATTCATTTTATTCATTTTTATACTTTTATTCATTGTTCTTCTTAAGTGAACCATCACCACTTGAAAACACACAATCAGCTCCTCCCTAATGCTTTTTCCTGTCACTCTTTTGTCTCCCGAGATTGGCAACTTGTAGAATACACTGTCATTACTCGACAGAATAATCTCTGGATGAGTCCTTTTCAGAGGTAGTGGAGCATATTCACAGGAATAAATGAAAGTGGGGAGGATGACAGCGGTTGTTTAGCGAGTGATGGGTTTTCTAATCTTCCCAGAGCCTCCACCTCTGAATGTCCAGTATTCAGTTCCCCTCACATCTCAGTACCACTGAATTGCATTAAGACGACTCATTTTTCACAGGCAGCTGAAAATGCGCCTTTCTGCCAGGACCTTTATCTCACAAGCAGAGAATGCCATTAATGGCTCGCTCCGCTCTCTGCTGTTAATCACATTGAGAGGAAATGTCTTTTTATGTGCTGAAAACCATCTCTCCTGACGAAAGCAGCAAGATGTTGCGTATTAAGAGCTGACATGTCAGTGTTAAAATTACAAATTGCCCACTTTCCCATCCTGTTTTTTCTTGTCTGTTAGTGCAGTATATTTGATCTTTTAAGCACTCGGCTACTTTATTTGCTTACTTGAGGTTGACAGTGAAAAGACACTTACATATCAGACTAATCGTTGCCAATTATAGTACGAAAAAAAAATAAAAAATTAAGGACATGTCAGGCATCAAACACAGACCTGCGCACATCAATCCCAATCTGTGAAATGGAAAATTCCTCTTTCTCTGTGTCTTCCTGTCTTTTTATTTTTTTCTCATTGACTTTTCTTATCCTTTGTCCCAAACATTGCAGCATATATGAGAGGTCACACAAACCAGTTCAAAAGTTGAAAAGAAGAGGCACACCATCAAAGCAGTCAGTGTCTTCAGGCACTGATCACACTGATGGTTAGTGTAAAAGTCCACCTGTGTTAACGTTTGTTGAGGATTTTCTTTAATTACAACTCAAGTGGCGAAGGAGACACGGGAGACGTGATGCCTTACGTTGAAGTATTTCATGAAGCTTGATCAAGGAGAAGTGAATACACAGTGTAATGCCGCGCCACTTCTGATGGGCATCTCCCATTCATTGAACATATAAACCTAAGAATCTGATCTGAATTTGATCTGCTTAATGGACTTAAAGATTAACTAATGGACAAAATAATAACTGTTAGCACATGACTCAGATTACCAAATTTCATGCAGGATGGTCACGTGATGTGCTTGAAAGCTTCAGATACTCCATGTAACTTGGGATTTCTATTGAAAAAGTATTTTGCTTTTGATTTTGTTTTGCTTTTTGGTGTTATTTGTGAAAATGACAAGTGACCACAGGATGCTTTACATGTGTACAATTGAGTATATATGTGTTTGAATCAACCAGAAACAGGCACCACAGAAGTGATGGATAGGATTTAATGGCACACTTGGAAAAAATACATTTCCCTCGAAGTCAGAACACATTGACCCGGTTCCATCTTCATTTTACACCGGAATCAACCAGACACACTGGCTGACTTCCATGTTTCAGATCGGCTGTATTGTGATTATTTTAACTGACATAAAGTGAAAATGGCATCGAGCAACAGGGATGCTGGGGAGGGTCTCATCTTATGTGATGGTCTGACATTAGTGGTGTTACATAACTGTGACCTACGGCAAGGCTCTGCTGCCTACTCCCCACCCCATCTCCCCGTCTCCTCTGTAATCATTCTGCTCGCATGGCTTCATGGCCAAACAGGCTGCTGGCACTTGCCGAGATGTTCCTCAGATTGGTTGATGCCGTCAGATGAGAACAAGCAGGAACACTAGCCAGAACATGCACAATCAGACTAGAAGCCATGTTACTGATTTCACAACAATCACTGAAGTGAAGCTGTACAGCTGAGTGACCTATGATCTCCAGTCTCTGTAGCATGAAGCCACTACCAATGTAAGGAAGTCAACATTTTCTGTACCATGCAACACTTTCACTTGTGCTGTTATGGTAAAAAATGTTTAAGCTAGTTTTGGTCACAACAAAAAGGTGTAGAACTGTCTGCAGGTCTCTTTTAGAAAAAACACCCAATTCTGACACCATAAAAATGGCAAGCAACCGTAAAACTGGCGTGACTCGAACTGTGGTTGGCCGTTTGGCAGATTTAAGTTTGCTTGTAATAACACAGATAACAGATATGCAGGCCAAGACTTCCTCTGCTGTACACATCATTTCAACTAAATAAACTGATATGTACATATGAACACAGATTAAAGGTCCCATATTATAATGTTTTTCATCAATTTCACACAGCTGTCAAAGGTCCAACAACACTGTATTCGAAATGTATTGCCCCAAACCCATCCGTGGTCCTGAATTTCAGCTGTCTAAAAGTTGCTCAACTGAGCTCTACTGAGAGCAGGCTGTTTCTGAGCCTGCACCTTTAAATGCTAATGAGCTCCGTCTGTCAACGCCTGCCTTGCCTGCTACACGCCTCTCTCAGGGAGAGGATGCCGCTTAAGCAGCGGTTATAGACTAGTTGAGACTGATCCTTTCACGAGGGTCAGTGTCGAGGCAAAGCCAGCTTTGTACTGACCGTCGTCACTGAAGCAGTCCGATGTGAAGTGGCTCACACACATACACAAACTTGTGCAAACCATAGCCGGCCCGTTGTCGTTAAAAATGAAACTCAACCACTGTCTCTTCTGTGCTGGGACAAAATATAGGCACTGCTGTTGATTTTTACAACCAACAACAGAGCAATTTGCGTGTCTAGCTCTGAGCAACAACATTGTGAAACACTGCTATCTTACTGCTGGATGGTGCTGTTTTGCTACTGATACCAAAATATTGTCCTTTGATCATTTTGCCACTACAAGTTATTCAAATAAAACTAATACATATGTTCATGTACTCTCTGCTTGTGGTATATTATAAATGAATAAACTATAGGGCATCACAATCAAGATCAAACCTACTTTATCAATGTACATCTATTGGTTTAAAGAGCAAAAAACATAATAACATTCCCTAGAGAGGCAATAGATTTCTCTTAAACCTATTCTACTTTTAAAAAAACAACAATTAGATACATGCACTGGTATTAAAACAGTGAAGCCATCTAAATGTGTTCAAGCTACAACTATTTCAGAGGGCAACTGAATTTATGTCAGACTTTCTGCTTGTCCCAATATCACCTTGGAACCTTGGAAAGTGTCAAATCAATGCAACAGCACATTATCTCTAGACTTAAAACGTGTACACACCAGGGAACAACCAATTTAAGCATTACAGAAGTTGGTGCTCTTGATGCTCTCTCTCTCTCTGCTGCTGTCTTTTCTCCTTGTTCTGTAATCTTTTATTTATACTTAACTGTGTTGTTTCTCTGACTGTAAATGTGCTGCTGCTGTCTCGGCCAAGTAAAAACATCATTCGTCTCAACACTACAACGTGCTGAAGAGAAGCTGAATAAATAGTGGGAAAATATACGTGTAGGTCGTTTGTGTGGAGTCCCATCAGAGACTTCTGCTGATTCAAGTATCTGGTGATGGCTGCGGGTGTATGTGTAGTCAGAGCTAGTACGTGACTAATGGGGACGTCTGCCAGGTTGATTTGATTGAGCAGCACTGCAGAGCACAATCAAAAGAGCATCACATCATGTAGCTCCTGTATTAACATAATCTACTACATCTACAATCATTTTAACCAAACCTTTGATATTTGAAGCCAATAATGTAATTGTAGTGTAATTCAATTCAGGATTCAGGCAGTTAAGTAAAAGTTTTGTTTTAACTGATTTTGAACTACAACTGCTATAGTCATTGAAATGTGGAAAGCTCAACTCTATATCAGTTAAAAACTAGAAATTATGGTTTGGTTGAAAAAATATAGTCACATAATGAGCCAACTAGGATTGCAAATTATTTGAAGTAACCAAGAAGAAACATCAACTTAAGCTGGTTTTAATGTTAACCCACGATTGCTGTTGAGAGTGGATGGCAACTGATTGTGTGCAGAGAAGTTAAGATATTTAGCAAACAAATTAATAAACAGTAGAAATATACAGTTAAAGTAGTTAGCGTATTGATGAGCAGTTATAAAAGTTAGCCAAACAAATGGATAAACCGTTGTGAGACAGTTGAAATAATGAATATTCAATTAAACACAAGTTAGCTTAAAGTAATGAATACAGACAACAGTTTGAAAAGCTGATTATAAATGATAAATAAACACATCTGGAAATAGATAACTGGGTAAAGAGTTAATTTGTTTATACAAAAAATATCAGTTATAAATATGAACAAACAGTGGATATAATGAATGTGCAGTTAAAATAGTTAGTTAGCCAAAAAAATAAACAGTTAAAATAGCTTGCTAAACATACGGATAAACCATTAGAATCAACTAAAAGTACTGGATAAACACTTGAAATAATGAATAATCAGAAGAGAAGAGCTAAAAATCTATTAATACATCAAACAGTTGAAATTGTTAATAAAAATAATGGACAAAAAATTGATTGTTTGCTTAGAATATGAGTAGGTAACAATTGTAACATTTAGCTAAAAGTAACGAATAAACAAGTTATCCTATCTAAAAGTTCTAAATAAATCTGATATAGACATCTGGGTAAAAAGTTGAGTTTTAAAAAGTCACTTAAAAAATAGTTTGTTAAAAAACAGAGGAAAAATAATGAATATGCTGTTAAAATAGCTAGCTAACGTATGGATAACCTGTTAGAATCATTAGCAGTTGTAGGCTAGTAGTTAGTTAAAAGTAGCAAATATATATAACTATTACTTTAACTATTACTGACTTTTATTTTGTAGGAGTTGGTGTTTGTTGTAAAGATAAACCAGATAAAGCTGGTTGTCCAATTCCACTAGTGCAGCTACGAAAACAAATTTCATCTTTAATTCATATCTTGTAATTTAATGTTCTTCTTACCTTTTCTGTCAGAGAATTTTTTCTTTTTGTAATGTCACAGTGCATCGACTTCACAACTGAAAAAGCAACACCCTGTTTTACAAGTAGACAGAGCTTCAGGGATCCTCTGTCAGATGTCAACCTTGGAGCCTCAGCTTTGCTTTGACAACCAAAAAATAGTACACTGTGTTTTTGTTTCAGCTTTTTATAGAACACGTCTCAATTTCATAATGCGGGGGAACATTTTAATATTTAAAAATAAATGTAGGTAAGGCAAAATGTGCATCTTGAGGACTTGAATTGTAACGATACTGTTAGATAACAAGACATCCTTGGTGAAGAGCGACACATGGCAGAACAACGGGGAGGCCCTGCAGATAAGCTTGTGTGTGTTGTGGCAGAGTTCAAAGCTTGACAGTAGATTATATGGCTGCATATAGTCCAGTTTTTTACTCCTTATTGCTGGCCTAAGGTGTGTGTAAATGATTGAAATAGGTGTCACATCACAGCCTTCATGGCACAATTTCAATTGTGCCCTTTTAACTAGAGAGAACCGCTGAGAGCCTTGGAAATGTTTCTGGCTTCAGCATGGATTAACATCAAATCTGCAGTGCTGGCCCTGTGTCACTTGTGATTAGGTGCCCTCCAAGAAGATCTGCAGGAAAATTTGCCAGGCCCTCAGTACCCCCGCACACCCCGGCTCTGTCGTGAAGCTCCTCAAAGGTTAGATAATCAGTGCAGATATGACCTGAAATGATTGTTGGGAAATCCATACACGGATCTACACAACAAGGAATGTGGCGCTCTGACGGTGAATGAGGGATTAATGATATTCATACCACGAATAATCATCTCGTAATAGTGCTTGAAACAAAATTATCATCACCCAACAAAATGTGTCCAAGGACAATAACAGAGCCACTTGAACCACACTGGGTTTAGTTTTATTAAAGGCTTCACTGAGGGAACATACTGAGTCTCAAGCTCTTTATCATTTCAATACTGTTTATCCGTTCCCTTTCACACATTTTTCCAACTTATCTTCACTAGCTACCTAGTGAACTACCCTATTTTCCATCCTCTCTCAACTGCAACATGACGTAATATTGCAAAAGATCTATTTGTAATCCGAATTGCATGATTATTTTGGTCCTTCACAGTTAAACCAAAGCCTTTAGATTTTAGCTTAAGCTTGAATTGTTAGTTGTAGTTCAGAATCAGAAATTGTATTTGATCGCTTTGTACAGTCTTTCAAATATTTACATTCATCTTGTGACAGCAGTGTGGCCTCTCTTGTGGAAAAAAGCATATTGCTTTAACTGGCACCATCACTGGCATAGTTTATGTGTCGTTTTACTGGACTGAAATTTATTGCATAAGCTGTAAATACCATGAGAGAATAAACAACAGCCACCATGAGCTCTGCAATGCACGACTTCCTTAAAATAATATATCATTCTTTCCAATGTGGAAATTGTATGTATAAGTGGAAGGTAAATCAGTCTGGGAGTTGAGTTAATTCAGGAATAAAGCTCAATTTTTTTTTTTTAAGGATGTTTGAAATTGAGATATTATTCCCTATTGTTCCATGACAGAGCAGGCAGCCTTACGGCAACACCAGTGAGATCAGACATACAGGTCCATATTTGGCAACAGTAAGACAAGGACAGGTTCTCTTTGTGTGAGGAGAGTAGAGGGGAGTAGCGATCACCATAATTTGCTGTACTGTAAACCTGTCAAATTCTGTAGCTTTTAAAACCTTGACAAGCAATTGTAGACAACTGCTTCTGTAACTTAAATCACACCAAACCCTCAACAGAAACAGGTGTGTTTAATGGTAAATCAGAAAACAGGCAGGTAGAGCATAATAATCAGTCTCCGTGGCAAGAAAATAAATTATAAGTCCTGACAGCTTATGTGTTTTTTTATCTATGAAACTTTAAACTGTAACCTTTTCTCTCTAACTATCTTCACTGTAGGCTTTGTAGAACGTGAGTATAATATTTTTGATGTCGTGCCTTTTAAATCCACGACAAGATCTCTGACGCAGATACACCTGACCTGTGACCCTCTGTCTTTGCTGTCCAGTCGTCTCCTCACCAACTGTTATCTACTGTATCAGCAGCACACCAGGACAGTTGTCGTGATAGTGCATCAGCCGCTGAGGGCTGTCATCGGTTACGCAACCGCTCTCCAGTGGTCCTCAGCGTGCTAGTAGCTGGAACTGGTGCTCTCTGAAGCCCTTGTGTGGCCTGAAGAGTCCATCAAACACACGAGGCTTGAGAGAAAATGATGAAGTCCCTTTGAGAGACTTCAGCAGAGGACGATTGAAATGTAAAGTCCTCTTGACACAGCAAAGAAAAAGGCACCTTATGATGGTCACCGAGGGACTTTCCTTGTTTGTTATTCAGTTTTCTTTAACATTGAGACCACTCAGTGTGAATGTTAATGACTCAGAAGTGTGGCGTTCCTGATGCCCACCCACTCATTAACAGAACCATCACCCTCACGGCCGTCAGCACACGACCCTTAACATCTCCTCAAACCATTTTTCACTTGACTGTCATCTGGTCACAGATTAATTTTCATAGTTGAGGTCTAACTTGTTGTATATCCTTCTTTTTTTTGATTGTTTGTAGGAAAAAGTGCTGTGATGCATTGGGGGAGGAGGACAAATAGAGTATGTTTTTCCCTATATAATAGTTACATAAAGAATTTGTCTTTCTACGTCTGCAGGTTGAGTTTTACACATTTTCAGCCCTCGGGTGATTTGAGCTCACATTCTTAATGGTCCTTCCATACTATAACTAAGACACTTGCTTTGTTTATATGCAGTATATTATCTTGCACATAAAAACAGATTATCTAAGCGTAAAGCAGAAGCTAATGGCTGTGTGGTGTTCTCTTAAACTTAAAGAGGAATGTGTTGCGAAGATGTTTAAATCAGGTTCATCTTTAAATGAAAGGCTTTCCCTCTTTCAGCTACACAAACCCATTATGCATTAGTCAAAGGGAGGGAGAAACATACGGTTCAAATTTGCGTCAAATTAACTGCACATTTAATCACTTCCTGTGTCGTCTCTACAGTAACGATGTAGATCTTGTTGAGTGTCATGGAGTTTTTTTCAGACTAGGGACCAATAGAACGGAGTGTAGTTGACTCATCAAAAAACTGCCCCATAGTGCCTCTTGAGGTCAAAATCTCCCCAGGGAACCTTTCACTGCCAGCAGCTGTAGCTTTTATCTGACCAGACTCCCTTCTGACCGGGGACGACTGTGACAGGTGATTTTGAAGGGCTTGTTAACTATTGATGTTTGCTTGTTGATGCTTTTAGTTTTTACAAGCCAATTAGACTTTGTCCCCCCCCGTGTGCCACAACACCGTTATTTATAGACCCGCGGCAATCAGCAAAAGGTTTTGTGCTAAAAGTGAAAGTGCTAAAATCCAGAGGTGTTTCGGGTATTTGACTGCTCGTTACAGGTCAAAACAATGTCAGGGTTGCATAAGCTACAATAAAACTTTGAATCAAGTGTTTGGACACATGTTTTAAAACAATTAGCGTAGCTGGTACTGTACTGCACTAAACAGCCAGCTTGATCGTCCACAGTGTTGCTGGATTGCTGCCATGTTATTACAATGAGTCATCCATTTTATATCAATGAAATTAAATATCAAGGGATGACGAAAGTGTGTGTAATGTCTGTCTGTCTGACCAAACAGTTGTTGATTCAAGTTGTTGGGTATGGGCAAGCTCCCCTAATTTTCCACCAAGTCTTCCAAAGAAGACTGACACTATATGAACACAGCTTTGTGTTGACATGTACAGATATTTATTTCACATGCAAAATTATTTTCATCATATAATAACACATAGTTGGTGATACAATAATGAGCAAGTCCTTGCTTAAAACTTAATAACAGCATCTTCATCGTCAGCATGATAAATGAGGAAGTATTGGGCTTATGAACAAGTAGGTCCACATATACAAGGAACTGTCCTTGGCATATTGGTGCAACAATAAAAATAGTACAAGTAAATATAAAACAAGGATGAAAAAAACATAAATAAAAATCAGAAAAATTGAGAAATATATGAGGAATTTTTATAAAAAAACAAACAATATAAACAATATGACCAGTATCTAAATAAAAGAGCTGTACAGTTTTGTGTGAGATTGTGCAAAAAAATTCATCAGACAGTCCAAGATATGTGAGTTTGAATATAGTTGTCTTTTGGATATTTTGGATATGCCTGGCGTGTAATCTCTCTCTCTAAACCAAAACAAACCAAAAGATGCGAGCAGGGTGGGTTAGGGTTAAGTCGTTATTGTTGAACAACCACCATCGCTGTTGTTGACGTGACACTGGCTTCCTCTATGATACAAAAAAACAGTTACAGTGTTTTTAATGTAACTGTGATTTAAGTCGTTTTGGATTGAGATAATGAAAATAATTCTGTGATAGAATAAAAAGCTTTCTTATCATATAACACAACAGTTTTACAATAGATAGAAAGAATAGAAAAGGTAGATAGAAAAGATAGAAAAGAGATCTACACCTTGCCTTCAAATCAGTCCCAAGTAATCAAAGGTAATTAGATCATGCTTAGAGATTTAGAGCCTGCTGGTCACTGACGACTACATTTGTCAGCCAGTGATCTTTGATCTGAGCAGCTCTGCATTTTGTTCTGCACAGTGCAGATGTACGTGTTATATAACAGCACAGAGTCACGGGGTCGCCACTGATATCTGTGTACAGTATGCACAGGTGAGCATTGCTGAGCCGTGATCATGAATAATTCTGTGGTCGACTGTGTGGAGCTGCTGTGCAGAAAAAGGTGGACACAAAGCTCTTTAACAAGCTGTGACCAGCCGGCCCAGCTGACCATGTGACATTTCAGTGGCCTCTACATAAAGTGCTCCCCCGTCACCTTCCCCTCTCCCACAGGTCTAACCTCACACCACCCGAGGCCGGCTGTCAATCAAATGTTTCCGGGCCATTCAGCGTGAAATGATTATACTCCTGGGCATCCATATATTTTTAACGGCTGCCACAGATGTTGTGTCTCTTGAAGGGCACATTAAAAGAAGACCTGGTTCACTGTGGATGGTGTTTATATCTTGCAGGACCTGCATTTAATGATGATTAATGTGGAGCTGATCCTTTGAATTTTGTTTACGAAGGCAGGCAGACGAAACCATATGATTCCAAGTAATGAAAGAATAACAAATATTGACGCTGTATATTATATTGTACACTGTATATATGTGTTTTATTATTAAAATAAGCAGATTATAGTAAAGATATGTGTCATGTTTTAGAGGTGACCACAGTAAGCCTCTCTTTTTTTACCATACACTCAAGTACTGTTCAATTTTTGAGGTACTTCTACTTTGCTTCAGTATTTGCCTTTTCTTCTACTTCATACTTCCACCCCACTACAATCTGGAGAGAAATATTGTACATTTTATTCCGAAATATGCATTTGTTTACTTCAGTTACTAGTTATATTGCAGATTTAGACCTACATTTGAAATTAAGTCAGGTACGACCCAATTCAGTGTGTCATGAACACAGGAAAATACTAGTCACAAGACTCACTCTGTGTTTTGCATTCATGACAGCACTTGAACAGAGTTATGACAGGTAAGTGCTGGTAGCCAAGAGGTTTTACTGCTGTCTGCAGTGAGAGTAGAGACGCTTCACAAAGAGTCACTGAGCAGATGACTCCTTGATCTCATTAACATTTTGGGAAGTCACCAAGAATCCTGATGAGCACCAGAGTGAGATGGAGAGAGAAGGGGTTCATGATATTTCCTCAGCAAGGTAAAAAAATCTCTGTGATGTCTTTATTTCCTCCAGTGCGGTGTGTGCAGTGACACAGAGGATTAAATACTGCTGATACCAAGAATTTTTACTTCTTATCTCATATGGCCCACATAGATTAACCTGTACCACATGCCCCTATCCTCATATGAATTTTCTTTCAATTTCCTTTTGTAGGTTTTCAAAAGCTTCAGATTGACCTCATAAGCACCAAGGGACAGCATCCTTGCAGAAAGTGGAGTGCATGTTCTAATTTTAAGCAATGTGAGGCCACAGAGGGGAACATTCACTGTGGTCCCACTTTCAAATCCAGGATTGTCTATGTGGTCTGTGACTCCCCCTGCTGTTTGTCTCTGATGCATGTCATGCTGCCATTAATGGCCCCTCGAAAACTCCTAATCTTAGATTGTTATAACGACTAGAATGATCTAGAACTGTCATAGCAAATACAGTTAATCATAATAACATAATTATATAATCAAATTGCATGATAAATCAATTTGCTGTAATTTACTAATTGAGTTTCACAAGTATACACTTGTCATACATGGTAAAGAAAAAAAATGTCACAATACCAATTTAGTGGCTATTCTGGAGCTTTGGATTTTGATCTTAGACAGCAGATGGAATGGTAGATCTACAAATGCCGATGTTTTCAGAAGCAAAAGTTCCAACATTATGGAAGTAGTCAACTCAACTGAAAGAAATCTAATCTAATCTAATCTAAAATAATCTAATCTAATCTAATCTAATCTAATCTAATCTAATCTAATCTAATCTAATCTAATCTAATCTAAAATAATGTTTTCATCTAGTGATTGATCACCTGAATGAATTGTTGGACAACTTAAACACTGACTCTATAGAGGGCCTTTCACATTTTCAGTGACAAGAATAGGGGAAGAGATTTGTTTTACCAGCATAGTGAAGACATGACCTCCTTTGGCTCTGATTGGTTTGGCCTCATAGTCTTACCCTAACCCTAAACAACAAAAGTTTGGTGATGTTCGTAGCATTATTTGTAGGTATGACTGGCTTTTTGATGGCAGTTTCTTGGTGGAGGCATAGACTGCAGTGTATTGTTATCGTGCAGTCTTTTCTGAGGATGCTAAAACTACATAAACTTGATCTCTCGAGGGGGGGTCTTACTCGGTGTCACAGTGTGTTAGACCATGGATTAAATTTACGCCGGAATGTCCCTTTAAGGGAATTAATAGAAACGTATTGACATCTTAAAGTCCAAGGAAACTGGACACATGTCGTCAACTGACGAGGATCATGTGATATGATCAGAGGCACGAGAACATGTTCTCAATGGACAGTTTTTGTCCCCCTGAACTTTTACCTCAGCTAAAAATACTTCCTTTTTCTCATTTTTACTTCCGGCTTTAACTGGAACTCACAGATGCATGCTAGTTTTTTTTACACCGGCAATGTTAACAAGCACTGTTGTCCAAGTTACAATATGGACATTAATCTCTCTTCACTGCTCCTCTTTAACTACATAAACTTTATTAACTAAACATTGTACATTATCATTGATGGAATCAAACTGAATACATTTACAAGTACTAAGCAGGTACTTGTAATTTTGTATTTTCACTCTATGTAAATTCATACTTCTACTTCATCACATCTAAGAGGCAAATATTGTACATTTTAATCCACTACATGTGACTGACATCATTCGTTACTGGTTAATATATACTGTACCCGTCCTGTCTGTTGAAAACCATGTATGTACAGATTTGGCAATTTGAAGCGAAGGATTACTTTTTTCTTGGTAGGTTGAGAGAATTCTGAAACTTCTTGAGCTAAATAAACAATCAAAAAATGTGTATTACCTGGTAAATGCTTATAGAAAGCTTTTCCAGAGATACATGGTTCTTATGGAACAGTGACACTGCAAACGTGTGATGATCCCAACCCTAACCCTAACTCTACAAAGGAAAAAACTACTGGATGATATATAAAGTACTTAAAATTGGCACAACCTTAAATATCAACAGCAGTAAAATGTAATACACATACACATGCACATAATGCACCAGTAATCTTAATTCAAAGGATCATTAGTGCAGAAAGCACACCTTTACTTTTGATATCTAAGTAGGTCTACATTCCACCGATGATGATTAAATACTTTTATTGAAGTAATGATTTAATGCGGGGCTTTTACCTGATTTTTTTTAACAGTGTGACATACTTCAGTACTTTTTCCACCACTTTAGGTTTTACAAAACTTAGGACAATTTAGCCAGGAAGTGCATGCTGGCACAACAGAAGTGCAAGTCGAGCACAAAGGTTGTCACAAACAAGTCACTGTTCTGATGACTTGCAACTTGACTTAACAAAAAGAATAAATCAACTGAAACTTGACTTGGACTTGGAAGTTTAAGACTTGTGACTTGGCTTGAGACATGATAACTCCAATGACTTGTGTTCATTTGATGTCTTCACTTTAGCTGGTGGTCTGGCTCTCAGGATTTTCACCCCTTTAATGTGATTGAGAAGACTGAATCACAAAATAACAAATTCAATTAATTGTTTTACTTTTTGAACAGGTTGGATAAATTGGACAATGATATCATTATTTGACAGGTATTACTACCTTGTCTTCTTACCTGAATATTGCAGGTAAGAATAAAGTTTCTAGAGGAAAGGTGACTTGACTACTCCTAAAACACTCTTGAGACTTGGGCTTATTGATTTGAGTCACATGCCTGAAGGTTGTATATAAAAGCACAAGATTTTTTGGATAACTTTTATCCTATCTTTGAGGCACGTTTCTAAATACGCGGTAGAAGCTTTTGTATGTGGTATTGTCCATAAACAGACAGAAAAATTATGACTTCCATCTTCCTTCTTGTAAATAAATCTTTGATTTTCACTATCTCCTCTCGATTTGTTCGATTGCGTTATTTCCGGGAGTCCTTGAAAGCAGCGTGTGGCGTGCGCAGCGGTCAGCTGACTCTGAGCTGTCACGGGGCGTTCAAAGGCGGAGTAAACTGTGAGAATAACAACCGGTGGACAAAAAACATCTCGGTGGTCGACTGTACCTGGTTTGTCTGCCCCGTTCACACGTCCAACATGGCTTGGACGAAATACCAGCTGTTCCTTGCGGGACTGATGCTCACTACCGGCTCCCTCAACACATTATCGGCAAAGTGAGTAAATTTGATTATGTTTCTTTATTGGGATCATTGGTTCATAATTACTTAATGTCACTGTAGAAGACTGAAAGTGTGCTAAAACAGAATTAAACCAGTGTTTTAACAAAAACTGTGAATGAACATAAAGTGTAGTGCTTGCCACCTAAACAACTCGCTTATTACGTGTTTGTTTCGTATTATTATCAGGTTTACTAGCCCCCTCTTGTAGTTGTAGCTGCTGTAGGTGTTAGCCTCTAGCTAAACAACAAGCTAATGGAATGTTAGCTTTCAAAGCGATTGATTTAAAGATCCCTGTGTGTTATGAGACGCTACATGTATCCGGAGGATGATTTGCACGCAGGACACTGATGTTAAGGTTATCGAGAGCTTCATTAGATAGCTGCCAGGAAACTGGCTATTCAAACAAGCTTTATCTCAAGTAAAATGTCGTGGTTATCCAAATAAACTGTTCTGTAGCTGCGTAATGCATTATCATGAGGTACCGGTATTTCTCTGTATGCAAATGTGCTATGATGAGGACATAAGTGAGGTAAAGTACTAACCCACTTCCACCTTCTTTGTAGATCACAGGTAAATATAGTAGCAGGCATGAAAGACTGGTCAATACAGATGTCAGAGCTGCAACCAATCCTAATTTTATTAACCTACAGTCTTAAAAACATCTCAGAAAATAATGAATAATTCACAATTTATCCTCACTGACCACAAAGGGCCATCTTCGTGCGCCTTGTTTTGTGCAACCAGTTGTTCAAAATCCACAGACACTCATTTTACAAAGTTATAAAACAGATAAAAGCAACAAATCCTCGAATCTAAGAAGCATGAAACAGTGAAAAATTTAATTTAATTTGATAAGTCGTTCAACAGCCAATTTCAAGGTATGCTGTGGTATGAAAGCTGACCGATCTATCATACCGTGCACATTTGCTTATCTACGTTTTTGAACGATAATGATATAATAGAGAGGCCAGAGCAAGATAATGTTTGGTATTTTTCCTTGATGGATGACATGAATTATTAATGACTAATTGTTTCATTTCAGTTGCCTTCTATTCTTGTCTCAAAAGGGAGAGGCTCCAGAAACCAGCTCTTCTTTTACTTCTCTAATAATCTGTGATGTCAGCTCTCTTACTGCCTTGACACACGCTTTATCTGTCTTTTTGTG